>PVKS010001189.1:0-150443 GCA_004027875.1 Aplodontia rufa
AAAAATTGCTTCTCTCTTTCTCTCTCTCTCACCGTCCTCTTTTAAAAAAATTACTGTTATATCTCACCTGGTTAGATCAAAAGCCTGGGTTAAAAGTTGGAATTCCTTTATATATTTATCAGGATCATCAGAAAACTTTCCAAAATCCTGTTTGATTTGTTTTAGATCTTGCATAGAATAAGGCATTTGTATTCTAACTTACACATATTCCTTTTTTTTTTTCTTGTAATGTGAATAACCTGGTAACTGACTCAGTAGGGATAGGCTTATGATGAGCCAAACATGGATGAGGAACATGGAAGCAGTAGGTAATGGTGGGTACAGAGCAGGAGTGTGATAATTAGGTGGTTATGGGTCTGAGTGTGAAGTACTTTGCTGATGGGGAGAAAATGTAGTTGTTGGGGGTCCTTTAGGACAGTAATGTATCAACTCATCATTGCTACAAGGGTATCATCAGTGCCACACATAGCACATAAATATTTTTGATTCCTTAGCAAAACGAAAGCATGTATGCAGGGAACTTCTGACCATTTTCTTTCCTTTCTGCAAAATGAATCTAACTGGGAAAGAGTATTATAGTTTAGATTCCCAATGAAGGGTCATTTTTATTTATCCTCTAATTCATATTAAGGCCATACAACATTGCAAGAGAAAAATCAATCTCTTCTTTTATATGGGTCTCCGGGTCAAAATGGTCCTGGCTTCTCAGGATACACCCCAAGAGGGTAGCAGCTGATATCAATGGTCAATTTCCCATTTGTAAAATAAAGAAAGCCAGAGTCTATCAATACCCCATGCATCCCTCAGCATTACTGATATTCAAGAGAGAAGAGTGTATGAAGATGTCCCTCACATACATTTAATTAGACATTTTTTTAAAGAGAGAAGGACAGTGAGAGAGAGAGAGAGAGACAGACAGACAGAATCAATTTTTATTGAGTTTTTCCAAATGGCTTTCATTGCTCTGACACTTAGTTGTGTTACCTGGATGCTGCGGTTTGAACTCATGTACTCATGTATGCTGGGCAAGCACCATAACCACCAAGCCACCACTCCAGCCGCTATATATTTAATTTTAAACCCATAACTAGGAGGTGTCCTTGCATGGCTCTTGAGAATTTGGGATAGCCTGCCTGTCCAAGTTCTACAACTCATGGCTTATTTACTCATTCCTCTATTGCTCAAGCTGTAATCTAATTTAAGAAACATTTGTAATAACTTTATGCTTGCCCATTGACTTAACTTGGGGAAGTGACCCTTAAACCTTTTGTGTAGAATTTTAAGAGTAGTATGGGCATGCTGTTGCAAAGAAGAGGCTTTTATGTCACCATGTTGTAAACATAGCAACTTTGAAAATAATAACAGGATAAGTGACGTGGAAAGGAACTAGGGTCATAATATTTTTTAGATTTCCATTTGAATAATAAATGTGAGGTGAGTGTCCATGCAGAGTCACTATATAATAAGGACAAAAATTATAGTTTCAGTGAAGAACAGAATACCAGCTAAAAAAAAAGATTTATTAGTTTTGAGACATCTTAAACTACAAGTGTCCATCAAGGTGATTTGTAAGTAAGTGAACTAATGACTAATGACCCTCCAGATTTTGAATATAGTCTTTAAAAGAAGGTAGTATAATGCTGATTACTGAGGACAGTCTGCTGTACACCATAAGACAATAGCCACAACAGTGGGGATAGTCTCGTTGCCTCTGTCGTAGCCCTGCTCAAAGAGATGCCACAAAAAGCAAGAAAGAGTGTAAGTCTGCATATCAGCCACAAGAAAAAGGTGTCATTGAGGTTATTAAATGCAAGAAAAGCTAAACAAATGCAACAAGTTGATATAAGACAAATGGAGCATGGGTGTGACATACCAGAGAGATTTTTTTCAGAAGAAAGTGCACACACAGAAATTCAAGGCAAAAGACAAGATATCAGAGACCAAGATAGGCATAATCTCCACCAAAGCTGGGAGACAAACAAGGTGAAGTTTAATTACCTGTCCTGTAGATGGCTGTCAACACAAGTCAAGGAACCAGGTTAGAAGTCACAGGAGAGTGGGGAGCTGAACCTCCAAATCTCAGTTCTTATGTTCTGAAGAAAGAATATTTTAAAGTCATACACCAAAAACCATGCAAGAAAACTTTATTATAAGTGAAAATAAAATAAGGCTCAAGGAAAAGCACTCTAAAGAAAGAGAGTAGGCCCACTCAGCACAGAACAAAGGTGCCATCTCCAATTTTAGTGCTGTTTTTTGGTTGTCTTGAGAACTGAGAACCACCTTCAGCACTCTTCACCTCCTTCACAGTCACACTTTGACTCCGCCTTCATATCTGGTGAGGGAGTTTCTGACACCAGTCGGTCCTCACTGGAACTGTCATGATGGCATCCTAGCGGGGGACTTCATATGCCAGTGCATCCTATGTTAATGTGGGTATTAGGGTCAGTGACCAGGCAAAAGTTAGCTTAGAGCACCTGCTCTGCTAAAGAAACCTCCCTTCCGAAATATATGGAGACATCTCTGACCACAACTCCTAAATTTACGTTTACCTCAGGAGACCCTGACAAGAGTTAATGCATTAGTCTTTTTTGGTGTATTTCCTTAATTGGCTCCTTTTGTTTCTGTTTGTTTATTTTCCAGGTATGTGCACCCAATATTCTTTTTACAAGTTACCCGATTATCTATTTGCCTTAAAAATAATTTAAAGAAAATTTTCAGATAATTTAAAGAAAATCTGTGACCTCATGCATTTCACTGCTCATTACACACTACTATCTAACATGTAGCACACCATCAGAGCAGTTTCTACACTACTGAAGAACCCTGGATTCTAAGGAGAGCATTTCTAATGGAGAATCAAGGAAAGATCCTTGAAGACGATGTAACTTGGGTTAAAAAGTGTATGTAAGACAAGGAGAGTCCAAGTTGGGGGAAAATGATAAAGGGAAGTAAAGGCATGAACAGAAACTACCAAGTATTTTTAGAAAATGGGGAGTGATCAAGCTGGAGTGAAGGATTCCTGTGAGGCAGGAGTGAGAAATGAATCTGGAAGTACAGAATAGGGACAGACTTTTTTATTATATATAACAAGAGAGAAGGACAGTGAAAGAGAGAGAGAGAGAGCAGAGAGAGAAGCAATTTTGTTTAGTTTTTCATGTTGCCTTCCTTGCTCTGACACTTTGTTGTGTACGTGGTGCTAGGATTCCAACTCTAGTATCCCAGGCAAGAGTCTTCTTAACCACGGAGCCACCGCTCCAGACCTGGGACAGACTATTATTGAAAGTTTGGATTTACTCAACATATAATAAGGAGCCATTAAAGGATTTTTCAGCAAGGATATGATGAGATATAAATGTTTCTGGAGAAAATTTTGGTGGGTATGAAGAGAATGAATACAGGGAGAAATTGAATCCCAGACCAGAAAATAGATTCTTACAAATTAGACAGGCCTGTGGTAATAGCACATAGGCTAAGATGAGTACAGAAAGAATAGAAAATAGGGGTTATTTTAAAACAACATTGAAGAAAACTTAAATGAGGATTGGTAGTTGGGTTCTCGTTATGAAGTCAAAGATGATGATGTACACCGATTGCTAAGAGCATGCTGGTTTTGGTCAATTGCTATTCAGTTTAGTATTGGTTCTGGACTTTTTTCCCCTTTTTTTAAGAGAGAGAGAAGGACAGTGAGAGAGAGAGAGAATCATTTTTTATTTAGTTTTTCATGTGGCTATCTTTGCTCCAACACTTCACTGTGTATGTGGTGCTCGGGTTTGAACCAGAGTCCTTGCCCATGCCAGGCCAGCGCTGCTGAGCCGCTGCTTTAGTTCCTGGACTTTTCTTTTTCAAGAAGTGGATTTACTAATAGTTATTACAAAAAGTTTTATAAGCCTCTACATCATACTTTAATTTCTGATGTGGTTTCTTTTATAATAAGAGGCATCAGTAGTTAACGGAGTTCTCACTGTAATCCCTAGACAACTCTGAAATAGATCATTTGTGTTTTCTCAGCTCTTCTACTTTAGAGAAATCTCTCATCTTCCTTTGAAATGCTACAGCCAGGCAAAAGCTGACAAAATGATGACACTTGGATATGAGCAACTAGCAGCAGGTATCTCAGCCCTGTTTCAGTGGTGGTAGGAAGTGTATGAGATGCTGTAAAACCTACCATCACCGGGTGCAGCAGCTGCTTGCGTCATGCCATGCCACGACCTGTGAGAAGCATGAGACACTCAGCTGGCTGGTCAGTGAGGTTAGTGAGATCTGTGGGGGGATTATAGATTAGATGTTAATGAAATATGTGCATGTGAAAGAGAGGCGGACCAGGCCTGCTATGGAGCATGTGAATGTTCCTGCTACAGTGTGTTTTTAAATTTATTGTATGACATATATAACTATAACTCATTTTTATAATTTGATTATGCTTATTCTATTTTGCAACAAACCCTTTCAAAAACAAGGGTTTAATGTATTCATATTTAATATAGATTATTGATTTTATGTTTCACAAGAAAGTTGATAATGAACATATAAAATAACACATCTACAATAGGGTTCTTAATGCTATCACTAACCATAAGACAATCTGAAGTTAGAAATCTGTTAAGCAGCAGCAATAACTAAAAAATTAGTATTATTTTAAAGACTGCTCAGAGATTTAACACAACAGCTGCTTAAGGTGTGTTTACATGAAACGACATGCAGCATGACTTTCATTTAGGTCAAATGACAGTTGTCCTCAACTAATTCCACATAATTTTATCTCTAAGTTTCCTTGAGACTACAAGAAATGTAAAGGAATTGCTACTAACAAATTGGCATCATTAGCAGAAGAGTTTTGAAAACAGTTAAATGATGACAATTTTATATCAGTGTAACCAGATGAGGCAAATAGAAAATTAGTTATTACTGCTGATTGTAAAACTTTTAAAATCCAATTTACAAAACCAAAGATGAACATTTGGAAGTTTTTTTTTTTTTTTTGTGCCAAAGGTGAGTTGTCTAACCTCATTGTAAATGTTACTGTCACTTTAAATAAAAAATTAAACACTGTGAATGCAAGTGATAGTATGAACATAGGTACTGGTGGAGCACAGCATCACAGTAAAATAATGTTTTTACTAAAACAGAAATATATGGAGCCAAAGTATCCTTGAAATTGATTGTGGTACATACCTAATGAAGCTTTGATATTTTAGTAATTAAAATGGAAACTAGTCAAAAATCTACACATACTTTTATATTCACAAAATTAGAGTGAATGAAAATATTTGAAGGATAAAGTTGATGTTTAATTCAAAAATAATCGAATGCACAGCAGTACATGCTTTCTTTGTTACTGTTTATTAATCAGTTTTTAGAAATGCTAGATTCTTTGAAGTACCACTTTACAAATCATCCTGTGTCCTACAATAGCATTGGGATGTCTTTGTAAACAAGATCTCCGAGCTTGTATTGTTTTTTTGCTCAAAATCAACTGGAGGTCTTTAGTTAAGGAATTTAATAAACAGAAATATGAACTTCAAATTTTAATCTTTATAAATTTTGATGATTGAAAATAAAATTTGTAAACTGAAATGTATCCCTACAAAAACAATGAGTGAGATAAAAATTAAATTATAAAATCTTATGTTTTCTAAAAGATTTAATTTTGAAATTCTATAATTGTACTTTAGAACGCACAGAAACAACTTTTGATGGAGCTCCTCTGCAATTGGAAAAAAGTCATAGTCTATGTCAGATTTTTCAAAATTTACATTTGGAAAAGTATCAAAAAATCAGAAACAACTTCTTTGATGAGTTTTTATTTCATTTCTTTATTGATTCTTTTTATTTATAGATAACATTAGGATTCATTTTGACATAGTCAAAAAGCATGCAATATAATTTGCTCTAATTCAGTCCTCAGCACTTTCTCCCTCCACCTTCCACCCTACCTCTGCTCCTCTTTCCCTGCTATGCTGATCTTTCTACAATTTACTTATAATTTTTTTAAATCAGTGTCTTGTGGATATACATGATGGTGAGATTCGCTGTGGTACATTCACATATATAAACAGGAAAGTTTGGTCAGACTCATTCCACACTTCTTCCCTTATCCCATAGTCTCTTCTTTCTCTCCCTCAATCCCCTTCATCTACCCTGTTGATCTCTCCAATGAGTTTTTATTTTTGCAAAAACAAAGAAAGAATAGAATCTAAGTGGAGGAAAAGGTAACACTCAGCTATGAAAATATTTCATCTGAAATATTTAACATTTCAATATAGAGAGATATATAATTAGAATTTTGATATCTCCCATTTACCAGAATTTTCCCAGAGCTTATAAAATTATAGAGATATATGATTATAGAGATAATATGTTTTTCAACATAAAATATTATGGTTTGTAAATTTGAGAAGCAAAATAAATAATCCTAGAATTTGATTATAATACACAAAATATAATAAATATAAATAAGCATATGAATATAAGTAAGTGGGGAGAAAGAATTATTCATTCTTACAATAGATTTCAATTAATAAGTATAGAGGGAAAGAGGAAAAGGGAGAGAGAGAGAGTCAATGACCATGCTGACCCAAAATGTAAATTTGAGTTTATATAAGTATCATTATTTCAGTCTTAAACAGTCTAGAGACATACATTTTTTTCTAAAAAAGTTACATCTTAAAGAGTATGTATATATTATTTTTTAATAAAATAACCTCTATATTCTGCTATTAACCAGCTATTTCATTGTAATATTTCATTACTATGCTATGAATATGTGCTTTTTTCTCCATACATCATGAGTCCAAAATAAAAGAAACTCAGTGTTTCACCGTGATGCATAAGGAAGCTTTTCATGTATATTAATCTTTGCAATGCTCAAAACCATTATGGTATTAATCTGCAATTAACCTGAGACTAATGTTCTTAGGAAGAGTTGTTTCTGGACACACTTATACTCAGTGGCTCAGTGGTTAAGTGACCTGAGTTCAATCTCCAGTATAAAAACAAAACAAAACCCTATATTGACTGGGTGAAAGTTAGAGAAGAAACTCAAGTCTCAAAGTTTGTCCTCAAATAATTATCAACCCCAAAGGGAAAGATGGTAACTTTACAGTGAGAAATCCAACAGAGACCACTTTACCTAAGTGATCCAGGTCAACACCAGGAAATAACGTGGATGGAACTCATGGACCTGTGCACTGAGGGATGCAACATCATGACTGTGGCATTTTGGCCCAAAAAGTGCCCAATAATGTTCAATCGTGAGAAAAATACTAGATGTCATCATCAGAACTCTAATAGCGGACTCTTGATTACTGAGTACAGAGTACTGATGAGTACGCTGCTTAAAGTATCAAGGTTATGACAGACAAATGTCAAGGCAAGACTGAGGAAGTGTTACAGAATACTGGAAACAAAGGAAAAGAAACAAATAAATGCAAGTAGGAGCCTGAATATTTCTTAAAATAGTAAGAATATTCCTATTGAAATTCAAGCAAGGTCATCTGGGCCACATTAGTTAACAGTATTGCACCTAAGTTAAATTCCCTTTTCTGACAAAAGCATTATGGTTACAGAAGACGTTAACATTGGGGAAAGTAGGTGAGGGATATTTGAAAGCTATACTATTTTTGCAACATTTTATACATCTAAAATTAATTCAAAATATTAAAATATTATTACTTACAGGGAAAACTCAGTTGAAGATGCTCCTAATTTCAAAAGATTATAGCAAATACTTGGGCATGTTGGCACACACCAGTAATCCCAGTGACTTGGGAAGCTGAAGCAGGAGGATCACAAGTTTGAGGCCATCTTCAACAACTTAGGGAGGACCTAAGTAACTTAGCAAGATCCTGTTTTAAAATAAAAAATAAAAAAGGCTGAAGATGTGGCTCAGTGGTGAAGAACCCTTGGGTTCCATTACCAGTACAAAAAAAATTACAGCAAAATTTATGAAAAATATCAAAACAATAAGTCCATATATTTAAAAGTGTGAGTTCTACTTTTATTTTGGTATCCTCACACTTCATTTCTGAGATGGCCCTGTGACTTTCCTTGACCAATAAAACAAGGCAAAATGGAGTTCTATAACAATGTTATGACTTATGCTCCTTGTTTATGAAGAGAGAGGTCCAAACTACCCTGCCATTCCAAGCAGCACAACCAAGACCTTGGGCCTGGGAATACTGTCCACCTTAGTCAACTAATATCCTCAGCTGGCCCAGCAACTAACTGCAAATGAGTAAGCCCATCGATACCACAGGGATGACCTCTGAGCCCTGTCCAACTGTTGATACCCATGGAATTATGAGCAACAAATAGCTATTTTTGGTCTTTAAGTTTTAGGGTGATATTTTTCCTCTTCAGTAATAACCAATGACAGATTACATATTTACAAAGTAAAGATTAATTTGTATCAGCTCAACCAATGTGGGAAAACTTGATTTGGAATGTGGCCTTCAAGCTTGCACTTCTAAATTAGAGGTGGGGTGAAGGCAGTAGAGTATGGAAAATTCTTCGAGTACAGCAGCAATCTAATGCACCTTAAGCACAGTGCCAAGTGGCCTCCATGATCTATGCATGGTAGATTTGCCAGTGCAGAGCTTACTGTAAATTTCCATCGTTAAATCTTTTACCAAAGCATTCACATCTGATAAAATAAACTGATTTTTGTGAGATGTTTCCAAAATCATAGTACCACAAAACACAAAACACAAAGCACAGGTGTTCCATTTCTTAATCCTTAGATGACACAAATAAGAGTTGTGATTTGCAGTGTTAGCGCCAAAGGGGAAATTTTCCTAATACCTAAATAAACCAGGAAGAGAACTTTACTCAATAATAACCTAGGGGTTTGGATGAGGTTCAAGTTTAAATACAGAGGCATATATTTGCAGATCTGAGAGCTCTGAGGGAATTGTCTGAACTATGATGCCAAAATAGAAAGTGGATTTTAAAATCTTGGCTTAAGCTTTGTCTAGATAGGAAATGGGCTTTAAATATTTAGAGATGATAGTATAAGATGTGGCACTTGTTTCCACTTAAGTAGAACATCATTCTATAGCAATTAATGAAAATAGTGAGTTAGAACAAACTAAAATGATACTGTAGAATTTAAGAAATATGGACTTTAATATCAGGTTGAATTCATCCCACTACTAGATGTGTACTCTCTGGCAAGTTATAAAACATCACTGAATTTTAGTTTCCCACATAGAAATTGGAGGAAATAATGCCTACCCCGTATGGTTTTATGAAGATTAAGTAAAATCACAGAATCAAGCAGTAATAGCCCAGTGCCTATTTTTAATAAATATGTAATAAATCGTTACCAAATTGCTATTATCCTGAGAATACTACATTTACCCATTTATTTACAAAGCTAGATATTTAAATATATGTACCAATGAGTGAAAACGTGAATTTTTTCCAGAGGTGCTGATTATGTTTTTCAAACAAACAAGATCTGCTGGATATGTGTGGTTTCTAGATGCCCCCAATATCTATGCATCTTGTTAATTCATATATCTTATATGATGACTCATTTTCTTTAGTAAAGGAGATTTAACCTATTAAATATCCTTTCCACATGTGGGTGAGTGAATGGTAACTGCAATATTTGGAATTCGAAGAGGGATCTCCATGAACCATGCCTGCTAGCCTTCACACTGCAGTGAAATCTAGTCCTGCATCGACACTGATTCTCTAAACTATGCAATGTCATGGAAACGACAATGTGCTGGCAACCGGACCTAAGCCTTAAGAAAGCATGACAGTTGTGTATTTGTGATTTTGGAAGCCTGCCATTTAAGAAGTCCAGCTATCTTGCTGAAAATATGACATGGAGAGGCCACATGGAGGGGGAAAGAAACTGAGTCTAGGTAGAGTGAGAGAGTGGCCTAGCTATCCCAGCACGTTAGCTGAGGCCAACTGACCATTGCCTTTGCCAAAGGATGAACTTTTGAAAGAGCCACCTTGCACATCACAGTCCAGTTAAGCCCTTGAAAGACTGCAGCCCCCCAGAAACATCAAGTGGTGCATAAGAACCTCACAGCTGAACCCAGTCAACCCACAAAATTGTGAGTTAAATCAGAATGGTCATTTTAAGCCACTAAGCTTTGGAATGCTTTAAGCCACTAAGCTTTAGAATGGTTTGTCACACAGCAGTGGAGAACCAAAACCACAATTGCTGTCCTCCTACGTGTGTTTGCGTGTTAACATTTCAAAATATTTTTTAAAACACAGTCATCAATATGTTTGAGTGTACTTTCCTTGTTTACCTCATGTACATTATGCTGAGAACCAGACTGCAAGAAGCTTGTGATAAAGGAATTATAATTTCTCATATTTTTTTTTCCTGAGGGTGAGTTTGTCATTGGACAAAAAGACGATTTAGAGTGTTCTGTTCTTTGAAGAAGTCATATGTGATGAGCTGCTGCTCTATAGCAATACTTTGTCCTCCTAAAGTCACAACTCTTGTAAAAAGTGGGAATGTGTGTTTTTAGCAGTGACTTTGTGAGAAGAGTATGTCATTGAAAATTCAAGTCCTAATGCCATGTGAGAGATGCCTCAACATAGCTACCTGGGATGCATGTTCTAGTAGTGCATATGTACGTGTGTATGTTTGACTGCTCAGGATACAGGTTTGCCCTAGCTAATTCAGGTCATCTGGGGCAAGTTGGGAGGGTCCCAGGCCTGCATATGAGAAATGCGTGAGTCCAATATAGGGAAAGACACAGATGCAGGACTGAATGGTTGGGGCATTTTTTCCAAATGTATCAGAAAAGCTGTTATCTTTGGAGAAATGACAAGAGGAAAAGGAGGTGGAGTTTCAAAGTCAGGAATACACAAATTCACACAGAAAAGGAAATATCACTAGAAGTAGTTGCTAGGCTACAATGTGGGGTTGAGCCTCCAGTCACCTGAATAAGATCAATTTGAGTCCCAGGGTGGCTAGGACTTATTTCTTGTAATAAAAATAAGTGGCTAAGTAAACAAACAAACAAAAAATACACCTCTGTTCTCTGAGAGGAATGTTAAGTTCTAGGATGTTGTGCTGCTGGAGCCTTTAGTGGAGGTCAGTGGCTTAGCTTGCAGGAAGGAGCACTAAAGAGTTGAGGCAGATTTGAATGGATCTGTGAGAAGTCATATATTGCATACGAATATAACATATGTAGATATGAAGCATGAAATGCCAGGACTCTGAGCATCCTGTAAATCCTCAAACATTTTTCAGTCTCTAGGAAGTTAAAAATAGATATGGATGGGTAGGGGGCAAACCTTGAAGGTGCACAATGGCCCAGAAAGAGCCTAGTCTTTGGAGGGAGAGAGATTTCTGCCTTACTTCTAGCGGTGTCACCACTAGCTCTGGGGTTCTGGCAAGTTACTTAGACCAGAGAGCATTACATTTTTCTGGTTAGAATAGAAAATTGATCAGAAGAGTTCAACCACAAAAGACTTAGTTTTCTCACATAGGAAGAAATCTATAGCATGATCACCCAGGACGGGTGCAGCTGCTTGCTGGCTCCTTACATCTTTTGACTTCAAAATCCTCAGCATGTGGCTTTGAAATCATAGTCCCAACATGCTACACCATTATTTAGTGCCACTTCCAGCAGGCAATAAAAGAAAACCACCTCCTTGTTAAGGCTTTTTCACTGGGGTGGGAATATAGCCCCTTCTCAATGACTCCTACCTATATTTCATTTCATTCACACATATTATTTCATTTCAAACATACCTTGCAGATACACTTGGTCACCCTTAGCTGTAAGAGATTTGAGAAATACCAGGTTAGTATTTTTAACTAGTTGCATTCCCAGTGCCCATTCTAGATTTGAAAGCGGAGTTCTGAAGATGGATAAGTGACTAGCGAGGGATTCACATTCATTTGTTCATATTTCCAATGAAGATAGCAAGACCTCCATGGCAAAAGCATATAAGATGCAATACATACCCCATCCTGAATGTAAGTTCCACAAGGGGAGGAATTCTTGTATGCAGTGTGACTGTTATGTCACCAGCACCCAAAACATTGTCCTCCATCAGTGCTTTCTGGATGAATGAAATATGGAGATCAGAGGAAGTGTGCAGCACCCTGGCTGGCACAAGGGAGCTCAGTGGGTAGCTGTTGGTGCTGTTGTTACTAGTTTTTTTGCCAATATCATTTTCAGATGCTGCTACATATTCCAGAGCCACTGGTTATAGCAGATGTAAGTAGACTCAAAAGAGGTATTTACTAAGGTGAGATAAATGGAGAATCGCGATCTAAAAATGGGGACTTCTTCAGTGCTATCAACCTTAAATATGGAAAATTTATTGTACATTTTCCTAATCCAGCCAGCAAAAATTTAAACTTTCTCAGAGGGCCAATATTATCTCAATGTATCAGTTGTAAAAATCCCCACCTAGAATTAAAGTATCTAGAAATTCAACAATATTCCAGAAAAGACCATGAATTATGATCAAAATAACAGCCATATTCTTTTTTTCCATACATTTTAATTGGAGTATTACAGTTTCACATAATGATGAAATTTGTTGTTACATATTCATACATGCACACAATATCCAAAATAATAATATAATTTGGACAATATGACTCCCTCCCTGCCTTCCACCCCTTGGTCCCTTTTCTCTATTGATCTCATTTTTATGAGATCCTCCTCTACCTTTCTTTTCCTTTTTCCTCTCTGGCTTCTGCATATGAGAGAAAACAAAGAGCCCTTAACCTTTTAAGTTTATTTTATTTCACTTAATGTGATGGTCTGTATTGAGATCCATTCATTTTACTGCAAGTAACATAATTTCACTTTTCTTTATGGCTGAATAAAACCACATCATGTATATACACAACATTTTCTTTATCCATTCATCTATTAATAGACACCTAGGTTAGTTCCATAGTTTGGCTACTGTGAATTGCATTTCTATAAATACAGGTTTGCAAAAGGAGCCAATTAAGGAAATACACCAAAAAAGAAAGATTAATGGATTAACTCTTGACAGGGTCTACTGAGGTCAACATAATTTAGGAATTGTGGTCAGAGATGTCTCCATATATCTTGGAAGGGAGGTTTCTTTAGCAGCGCAGGTATGCTAACTTTTGTCTGGCCACTGACCCTAATACCCACATTTACAGGATGCACTTGCAGATGAAGTCCCCCGCTAGAATGACCATCATGACAGTTCTAGTGAGGATCAACTAGGGTCACTACAGAATGATGACTTTAATCCTTTAGAATAAATACTGAGGTGTGGTATAGTTGGGTCATGTGGTGGTTTCATGCCTAACCTTTTGAGTAACCTCCCTACTGATTTCCATAATGGTTGGTTATACTAATTTACAATTCCAACAGTGTAAAAGCATTCCTTTTTCCTCCACATCCTCTCCAGCATTTATAATTATTTATATTCTTGATGACTGCCATTCTGACTGGTATGAGATGAATTATCAGTGTAGTTTTGATTTGCATTTTCCTAATTGCAATGATATTGAATATTTTGTCATATATTTGTTGGCCATTTGTATTTCTTCTTTTGAGAAGTGTCTGTTTAATTCATTTGCTCATTTACTAATAGAGTTATTTGATTTTTTGGTTTAAAGTTTTTTAAGTTCTTTACATATTCTTGATATTACTCCTCTGTCAGAAGGCAGTTGGCAAAGAATTTCCTCCCATTCTGTAGGTTCTCTCTTTACATTCCTAATTCTTTCCATTGTGAAACAGCTATAATCTTAGAACTAGGTTAATACTTAAAAGAGCATCTATTCCATAGTTGAAACAAAATTAGTGAGAGCATGAGTTGCCCCAACTGTATCACTAACTATGGACGCAGTCAGAAGGGAACTCAAGGAGCTGGTTTCAGTGGCATACACTATGAGCCTGGAAACTCAGGAGACTGAGGCAAGGAGGTCACAAGTTCAAGGCCAGCCTTAGCAGCTTAATAAGACCCTCAGCAACTTACCACGACACTGTCTCTAAATATAAAAAGAAAAAACTGGGGAGCTGGGTGCAGTGGTACACGCCTGTAATCCTAGTGACTCTGGAGCTGAGGCAAGAGGATTGCAAGTTCAAAGCCAGCCTCAGCAAATTAGCAAGGCCCTGTCTCAAAATAAAAAGTGGCTCAGTGGTTGAGTGCCCCTGGGTTCAATCCCCAGTGCTAAATAAATAAATAAGCATAAAATATAATAATAATAATAATAATAATAATAATAATAATAGACTGGGGATGTAGCTTAATGGCAAAGTGTTCTTGGGTTCAATCCCCAGTACAAAAAAAAAAAAAAAAAAAGGAAGCAAGGATGGAAATCTTAGAACTTACATTTTCCACCCAGTTGACTGTTCATCTCCACTGCTCACTAATGCTCTCAAGTCTGATTCAGCTGGGAGACCATGTACATGTGTGTGGGAGGATGCCACCTCCGCTGCATAAAGTCCCCCTTCTTCTATGGCCTGGACACAGCAGTGGTCATGGACAGGACACCATCCTTTACTCTGGCTCCCTTCCTCCTGTTCTTCTCTTTATGCTCTAGTTCCTTTCATTGGTACCACTTTCTCACCTCTCTTTCTCTTCTAAAACCACTGTTCCGAGTGTGCAGGTTCCCCTCCCAAGGGACCTCAGAATGCTCAAGCCTGAAAAACTCTTACCAAGCTATTCTCGATATTGGAAAAGAAACACCTTGAGTCTCAGGAAACGTGTGAGCTGAAGCCATAGCCACATGCATGAAATAACTCTGAAGTCTTATTTTATCTTGAGAATTAATGTAAGGGGCTGGAGCAGTGGCTCAGCAGTGATGGTGCTTGCCTGTGAATGTGTGAGGACTCCAGTTTAAACCCCAGCGCCATGTACACAACAGAGGGTTGGAGCAACAAAAGTTACATGAAAAACTAAATAAAGTTGATTCTCATTTTCTCTCTCTCTCTCTCTCTCTATATATATATATATATATATATATATATAAGAACTAATGTGAGATTTCCAGCCTACTATGAAAATAGTGTTTTTATTTCCTTCAAATATCTTAATAAAATTGATACTCAAGGGATATATGCCCATTGCACCTGCCGTCTGTATTTGGTTAGAATTCTGTAACCCTAACCAGGGTCCCTTGGGTATCCTCAGCAGTCATCTTTATCACCAGGCCAAATGAGACCAAAGGCAAAGGATTGTGGCTTCCTTAAGCAGCATTTACTTTCTGATTTCTTCTCACATCTTCTCCTCACTTTTCCCTTTTCTGGAGTACAGAATATGGAAAGAAGAGGAAAGGGTAAAACACATCAGTGGTGTGGCATTTGGCTGGCTTACCTTTGCCTCATTAATTCCTAGCATCTGGGATCCCTTCCCAGGAGCACAAGCAAACCATGGGGAGCTCCTCGGAACCCTGGGCACCAGCTGTCAGCAAAGCTTTTTGATTTGGAGCTAGCATGCCCCAGCTCTTTCATTCAGTTATGTGTATCAGAGAAATGACAGCCACACCTACCCTCTGACCTGGAGCTATCTCATCCCTTTCTCTGCATTCTGAATACTCTGTATTAACAAACATGTTTTACTTAGAATCACAGATAGTTTCTTTTGTGATATACCTCAGAGCTATGATTTTTAACTAAAATTCTTTTTGACATCATCTTAGTTGGTTTTCAGAGATGAATTTATTCTATTTCATTGTTAATACAAGTAACCTATTTTAAATCCTTCATAAGTAGCAGTTTGAGTTGTAGTTTTACATAATTCTTAATGAAATTTTATGGCTGGTAAAGAGGGTACTTTCAACTAGTCAGAATTTCTCCCAAAATATTTTCTCACTGAAGAAGGAAAAAAGGTTCATTAGAATTAAGTTTAGCTAGGACAAACAGAAAACCGAAACAAATCATTACTAGCATGATAAGACATGCTTATTTCTCTGTTGTGAACCACTAAAGGTGTGTGATCTGGAGCTGTGTGGCAGTCCTGCTCCACAAGGTCCTTTGGGAGCTGAGCTCCTTCCTGCCCACAGCTCCTGTCACTAAGGGTGCGACCCTCATCTTCAAGGACAGGTAGTCTCCAAGTTCCAGCAGCAGACACAGGGAAGAGCTAAGAAGGGGTCAAGAGTAAACTCACTGCCTCTTAAAACAAGTTCCTGGATATTGTCATAGGACACTTTCGCTATGTCCCATTGATGGACTTTAATTACATGGTCACATCAATTTCATGGCAGGCTGGGAAAGCTAGTTTTTATTTGGGGCCAACCAAAACTCTTGAAAACACTTTATCTGTCCATCCAGCTCCTTGTTTTTGCGTTCATTCATAGCTCCTATTTCAAGGTTAGGTTGTTTTGAAAATAGATCCAAAATCCCTAAGGGTTGAACAGGTGCCCTCTGGGCTTTGCAGCTCTTTATTGTACTTTTCACACAGCAAGGTAAAGGTAAGTGCACTCTTCTCTCTCCTTTACTGGCCTGAACAAGTTCCTTGAGGGAAATGTGGGTTCTTTGTATCTGGAATAACACCCATGGTGCTTGGTTCAGAATCAGCACCCAAAAAATATTCAAATAGGGATGAACTGAAGAAATGATTACATCATTCCCTGTTGTGCTCTTCCATAAATAAAGCCTAAGGGGGCTGGAGTGGTGGCTCAGCGGTTGCGGCACTTGCCTGGCATGCATGAGGACATGGGTTTGAACCCCAACCCACATACACAATGAAGTGTTGGAGCATTGAAAGCCACATATAAAATTAAATAAAATGTGATTCTCTCTCTCTCTCTCACTGTCCCTCTCTCTCTCTCTTTAAAATAAATAAATAAATAAATAAATAAATAAATAAATAAATAAATAAAGCAAGCAAGCAAGCAAGTCTAAGTCAAGGAGATCCCCTGAGCAGGATTGGCTTTACCCTGCTTTCCTTACACTCAGGGGTATCTTGGAGTGAGTAACAATAACACAGAGGCCACGTGGCTTGATATGGCACATCTCAGAGATGGACAGGAGAGTTTGGAAGAAAAAAGAGGTGGATCAAGATGAAGAACACAAATATATTTACCTCAGGAAAGAGGGAAATTTACAACATAGGAATTTTTATACCAGGATATGGAATATGGTTGATATTTTTGATGATTTTTTTTAAAGGCCGTAACTAAGGAAATTTAAAAGGTGCATTTTTTCCCTTCTCCTTTGCATGACAATTGCTTTCTGGAAAAGTTGATGCAGAAATTCTTGAATTGTAGAATTTTTAAAAAGAAGAACACAACAGTTGTATTATTTTATAGGAAACTGGTGCCTTTGTGACAGGCAGCCAGAAGTGAAATTACCTTCACTGGTCTCGGTTCACTCCCTTCCGCGCTTATAATCATCCCTTCAGACCCACACACATTAGACAGAGCAGTTGTCCTTCACCACTAAAGAAACGCAGCTGATACTTATGTTACCGTGGAAACAGAATCACTTTTTGCTGCAAGACACCTCGCTCCATCAGCACTATTATGAAGGAGAATACATTGGAAGGATTGGGAGGAGAATCAAATATTCTGCCTGTCAGTTTTGTACTTGGCCTTTGGGCAAATAAATGACTTTCAATTAGAGTACTTAAATATCTTTCAACTTTAATAATGATCATTAGAGCCGCAACAGAATTTTACTTGGAAAGAAGTAAAGAAATGGATTCTGCTATTAAGGGCAGAGCTATAAATTTTCTTTTAAACTGGAACACATCTGTTAAAGAACATACAATGGAAGTGGCAATTAAAGATTTAAATTATGTAAAATAATTAATTTTTATCTTTGTTTTCTGATTTGATCATAATAAGGGTTTATGAGGCTGTCCTTACCTCTCTTTCTCTCTCTTGCTTTCTTTCTCTCTTTGCCTCTATTGTTATCTTGTTTATAGTGAACATAAATATTTGCAGCTTCATCTTGTGTTGGAAGGTGTGGACTGAGATCCTTTGCTCTCAGCTTGCCACAGAGTTTCCATCCAGGTCTGCTCTCATTCCTATTCTGGGCCTGAATTCCCTCCCCAGCCAATATCCCCACTCCTATTTGCTACCTGTTTTAGCTACTGGGAGTCTCTCTTCATCTTCTGTCCAATCCTAAATTCATTTACTGACCTATTTTATTTTATTTTTTTATTTACTACTTTACTTCTTATTGCTTGTATTGTCTTAAAGGACAAATCTACAAGACCTGCACTGGTAGAAGGATCAACTCAGTAAAACCCCACAAACAAAACAAGCATCCCTAGTTCCTTGAGCTCCAACAATGCCTGCAGTCATTGAATTTCTTTCTTGTTTTAATTAGGAAAGAGACAGTGGCTCAGTGGTTATGGCACTTGCTTGGCATGTGCAAGGACCCGGGTTCAAACCCAGCACCACACACCACAACTAAGTGTTGGAGCAACAAAAAGCTAAAGAAAGAGAGAATCAATTTTATTTAGTTTTTCTTGTGGCCTTCATTGCTCTGGGATTCTGTTGTGTACATGGTGCTGGGGTTTAAACTCATACTTGCACATACCAGGCAAGCACTGCATCCACTACTGAGCCACCTCTCCAGCCCCCACTGAATTTCTTCACAAGCCACAAATATCATGATGAAACAGACACCCAAAGATCTTAACACACACACATACACACACACACACACACACACACACACACACCCTCTGAGAATCTAACCATAATCACAGAAAAAATACCATATAATAATGAGGAAAGAAAAGTTTTATTAGCCAAATATAAATTAGAAAGGATTGTGTTACTTTAAAGTACTATTGTTTTAATTCTAGTGTTGCAAGGTAACCCTTGAGAGATCAAGCCAAGACCAACGTAGGCCAAATGGAGAGTCTTTATTAGGCAGCCGGCGACTGACTCCACAGCAAAACGCTGTTCAGAGTGCAGCCCTGATCCTCTTTTTGCAGGGTCTTGTAAAGGAAAAAATTATATCCTCCTAGGCACTGGGGGGGGGGTCTGTAGGTGCACAAAGCAAGCTCATTACAGAAGCCAAAGAATGAAGTTACATCAATCTCATTGTCGAATAAGAACAATCGCATCCTGGTTGCCAATGCCTACAGAACATTCTGTAAAACTCACAATACCTTGCGGCTCACAATACCTAGAAGCATACAATACCTTGGAAACACACTCAGGGGAGGTCAGCTAGAGTGCAAACATGGAGTCTCTTAAGCTAACTGCCTTGTCCCACTAGAAATAGTGAAATAGCCTTAAATGTCAAGTGACAATTATTGAGCAACTAGTCAATGGCAGGTATATTGCATACCCATCACCCCATTTAATTCTGAAATTAATCTCAATAGTGCTATAGATATTTTTATTTCCATTCTACAGAGTATGAAGGAGCAGAGGATCAAACTTACATATGTGTGTGTGTGTGTGTGTGTGTGTGTGTGTGTGTGTGTATTTTAAGAGAGAGGGACAGTTAGAGGAGAGAGAAAGAATCAATTTTTTTATTTAGTTTCTCATGTGGCCTTCGTTGCTCAGACACTTCATGGTGTGCATACATGGTGCTGGGGTTTGAACCTGCGTCCTTGCGCATGCAAGGCAAGCGCTGAAACCACTGAGCCACCACTCCAGCCTAGATCAAACATTAAAAAATAATAAAAAAAAAAACAAACAGTCATTCCGGGGGCTGGAGCAGTGGCTTGGTGGTTACAGTGCTTGATTGGCATGCTCAAGTACAAGGGTTCAAACCCCACCCAGCATCACATACACAACTAAGTGTCAGAGCCACAAAAGTCACATGAAAAAGCTAAATAAAAAATGATTCTCTCTGTCTCTCTCTCACTGTCCTTCTGTCTCTGAAAAAAAAAGTCATTCCCTAAGTCACCACAGGCACCCCAAGTTCTGAATCTGAGTTCAGTGTTCTTTCAACTGCATCCATCATACAAAGCCTAGCAAAGTTCTGACATGAGGAGCTAAAACCCAAGGAAAAATTAAACAATATGGCCTATTATTCTGGCTGACAGGACATTGGGAAAATAATGTACTTGTTGCTAACTCAGATTTATTCATCCTTAAGTAATATGGATAAAAATATCCTCTTATCTCTTCATTCGTTGTAGGGAATGAAGTAGTTAATATGTGCAAAACATTTTAAAAATGCTAAATAAACTTCTATTCCTGTAGGAAGAATGACTTTCTCCTCTTACTGTAATAGGTCTAGATAAATAGGCCCACATCACTGTCAATCAATTTAGCCATCCCAATCAATTCAGCCTCCAAATCATCATCAGTCTCAACTGTGCAATGTTTTTGAAAAAAGATCCTGTTACATATTTCTTTTGTATCTCCTAAATCATCTCATATAGTGCTAGTTGGGTGGTGGATGCTTACCAATCAATTTTAAGAGATGGAGTGGGTAATTAAATCCAACTATTGTCCAATATCTATGTGAACTACCATTTATAGACCCAATTCTATGATAATATCAAAGAGGATTAATTAAATTGTTGGACAAAATTAACCCAAGTTGCTTCATGAAGATACATTCATAGCCTTGCTTCATAGTATAATCCAATTAATTTTTAAAAGAAATAATGACCTATTCTTATAATAACATATAAGGAAGTATTTTATTTCTCTAAACTTTATTGCTTGTCTTTTGGAGAACCTCAGCAAATATTAGTGAAATACATATTGAAAAATCACTTACCTATGGCTGAAATTTCACCTCTTATACCTCTAATAAATTAATGAAATTGTGCTTCATTTTGAAGATGTACCATGTATAGAATATACTTTGAACTTTACATGTACTACCTCCCTCGATTTTTATAAAAAGTGTATAAAATTGAATCTATTACGGGTACCATTTTATATATGAGAAAACAGATTCAGACAGTTAAATTTGTTTAAGTCACAAAGTCTGTAGTACAACCTCATTCAAACTCATACAGACCAACTCTAAAATGATCTGTTCTTAATTACATTCTCTCAAACATGATGCTACATGCCAACCTGGTATGTACTTGCCTTTTAGAAAAACGGTTTTCTTTTGCTGCCTATCTCTGTAAAGCTCTTTATCCTTTACTTTATAAAAGGAAGGAAGTAAAGAAGAGAGGGAGGGAGGGAGGGATGAATAAAGGGAGGAAGAAAGAAGGAAGGAAGGAAGGAAAGGAGGATGGAAACAATGTTAGTTGGGCACAGTGGTGCATGCTTGTAATCCCAGTGGCTCAGGAGCCTGAGGCAGGAGGATTGCAAGTTCAAAGCCAGCCTCAGCAGCTCAGCAAGACCCTAAACAACTTACCAAAATCCTGTCTCAAAATAAAAATAAAATGGATTGGGGGTTGTTGCTGAGTGGGTAAGCACTCCTGGGCTCAATCCCCAGTACCCCCGAACAACAACAAAAAAATTACTCAATGTCTAACAGCCCATCTGGAGATAAGGAGGGACCCATCCAACTTTTTTACACTAGTCAACATTGTTGAATAACAGAATATGAAGTGCCACTTTGGTCTGACTTGATATCATTTTGTTTTTGTTTTGCATTTATCAGGAGAGGTGTTCTTGCAGATTAAAGAGCCGCTGGAAGATATATATAAAATCTACTGCTATCACCATGATGAAGCACATAGTGTACTGGAGTCTTATGAAAAGGAAGAAGAGCTAAAGCAACATTTGAGACACTGTATCCAGTCCTTAAAGTAAGGCCTTTTCAAATGGTGATTCCCATCTACTCTCCATTGCCTAGCAGGGAACATTTTTAAATGGATATAGATGAAAGGTCTCACATAAATTCTATGTTTTAGGCAGCTTGCTGGGAGCTTGCTTTTTTTGTGTTCCCTTTATGAAAAGCTGACATGCTAGAAACCTGGATTGACTTTTTTTTTCCCCTCTCTGAGAGATTGACTAAAAATAACATGGGAGAAGATTCAGGGCTCTGCAGAGAGAGAAAAAATGCAATATCAAAACCTGAAATAAGGAAGGAAAACCATTTCTTAAAGCTATTGCAATGTGCCTGCTCCCTCAGATTTCAAGGAATATGTGAGCAATATGTGGCCCCATGACCCCTGGAGCACATGGGTTATTAAGGTTGGTGGAAGGCCATATGACTCCCTGAATGGCTCTCCACTTTTCCAAAATTCTTTTTGGGGAAGCCCAGAGATTGTGAAGGCAAGTCAGGTTCTGCTAAAGTTAGTTTCAGGACAATTTGTCAAGCCTGCCTTCCTCTTCCTTAGAATGGGGATGCTACATAATTTTTTTCTAGAAGAAATATTTATTCACTATGGAATTCTGCAAAACACAACCAAGTATGAGTAAGTATTTTTTAAATGCCTTTACTGTTCCACCATCAATTAAAAAGTCCAGCTTACATTTTCTTCTGATCTTTTTATAAGTGTAACTATGGGCCTGTGTTTGGCTGATCCTTTCAGAAGAAATTGTCATCTTCCTGTTCATACAGTTTCCTTCCATATGAAACTTAAAACTAAAATCATTCTCCTAGAACACAACGGTATCCACAGTTCTCTTGCAACTTTTCATTTTTAAAGATTACCACTGTTAGATGATCTCATTTGTGATGAGGCCAGGGATTAATTAAACAGAGAGAGCTGTGATTATAAACCAGTGCATGCCAATCTGACTCTCCAGCATGCTCCGCCCCTTGCATAGCCTATTCTCTTGCATAGCCTATTCTTTTGCATATTCTTGTGTATTCTATGGTAGGATGGAGAGAGGAGGAGGGGTCCTAATGTGGAATGGGAAGTTTGCAGCAGTATTGCAGTGAAATGATACTGCTCTGGAGGAAACTTCCAGGCTTGGAGTGGATCAGAAAGTGGGCTTAAGTTGAGCCTAATGAATTTAAATAATTAAATAAATACAATTTGAACTTTATTGCCAGTAAGAACTTGCAGTTCTTCAGTCCCTCGCCCCCGTTTCTACTCCCCCACCTCTCCGCATCCCCAGACCCAGACCTTGGAAAAGAATATATTCAAGTCACTAAATTGTGAAAATGTATTTGGTGCTTGTGCTGTGGTAAGAATAGGTCTGGGTGTTAAACATAAATAAGACTTTATATTTTACCCGCAAGAAGCTCAATATGATCAGACAACTATTGAATATAATGTGATAAGTAATTGTTTCTCAATATTTTCAGCTTAGTTCAGTGTTAGTATATCAATTCAGAGATATATTAAAGATTGAAGTTGCATTCATTTTTTTAAGAGAGAGGGACATTGAGAGAGAGAAAAAGGGAATCAATTTTATTTAGTTTTTCACGTGGCTTTCGTTACTCTGACACTTCGGTGTACACTGGTGCTAGGGTTCGAACCTGCATCCTCATACATGTCACATTCATTTTAATAAATTCATATACAAAGATCAAAGTCTTCTAAAGGTTTAGGTATTTCTTGCCTCTGGTAACATAAATGAAGTCCTGGATATGAATGAATCCCTTCCATACCTTATACAAATGGCAAGATCTGATCCAATACATGTCTATCTTGAGCACTTTTTCTTCTTCAGTTTCTAGAAATAGAAGAGAGAAATTTCTTAGCATATGAAAAGCTAACTCCTCTGAGCATCATCCTAACTCCAATCCTGGAAATGGAGATTCATGTCTGGAGAAGATGTGGTTAATCTATTTTAGCCATATGTTCCTGACCTTTCACAGGAAATAGATCTGTTTGTAGTAAGATGAACATTAGTTTTTTGTTCATTAAACATGTGACTCTTCAGAGAAATAAGTAGTCCCTGTCCAGATATCCATGAGGCCATATAGCTCAGTGTCATGCCCCTAAAACACAGTTCAAGGCAGAGGTAATTTTGAAATCTCCTGTCCCAATTACTGAAAATTGCTTTCAGACCCAATGACTCACTTGGTCTTTTTCTGAAATCTTTGAAATGCTGTCCATTTCTAGCTTCATGTCCCAAATTTTGTGTATTCAGAGCCATTCTGATTTGGAGGAATAATTTCAGCCATTGGAAGGTGTTAAAGTTTAGAAAACACAAAATCCAAAGGAAGCAATATTGGCAGAACTATTTCTTAAAGGAAAGAAAAATCAAAATAAAATAGTTTAAGTTAGAGAGCTATTTTCCAAAAAGTTGCCTTTCCATGAAAATAAAGTTAATGATGAATTTTGCTGGTCTGCCTGCAGGCTGAGAGCAGTAGAATTATTGACATTACTATAATACTGACCTCAATTGAGCTAAGCTTTAAATTGTGAGAAACAGGTTTTCAAACAGGTTTATAGGCCAAAGAGAGTCTGGAATACCCTGAGGGCTTGGTTTCCTTTGCCAAGTAATCAGTCAAAGCTATTACTGTCACTCTGCCTTTTCCTAGTGGCTAAACAATGCAACCCAAGTGCAGTTGCCATTTCTAATGAATATTAGGTATAGCCTCTATTTTTCTACCATGCAAAGGGATATTTGGAAGAACTTGGTTTGAAGCAATATACACAAGAGAGGTGACTTCATGCCTCAGAAGCTAAAATGGATTTTAAAGCAACTTAGTTTGCATTTTAGCCAAAATTAAAATATGTTTATTGAGGGCCTAATAAATATTTATTAAAAGCACTAGATAATGTTGAAAATATATAGAAGCATAGTTCTTGCCTCCCAGGAACACAAATTGTGGTTGGGGAGATAAACAAAACCATCTGGGAAGTTTAATAAAAATGCAAGAGTTAAAGTAATGCACCAGAAGCTGTCACAAGAAGTGCAGTTCATGACTAATTTTCAAAAGGATGGGAAAGATGTTGCCTGATTCTGTAAAAGATTCAAGCTTATAACCTTTGGTTATTCTTTGAAGTCCATTATCATTCAAAACGGAAAATAATATTTATATCCAGAAAATAATTTTGAATCCCTTTGAAATGTTAGGGTAGCATTTTTCTGTGTGTGAGTTCCCTGCATTAAATATATTAGGAATGTATATTAAAAGTTCAGTTTCCTATGCTTTGCCCCAGACCAAACAAATAGGATCACTGGTGGTCCACCCAGGATCTGCACATTTAACATGCACCCTTAGATGGTACTTGGTACACACTGAAGAACTACTTTTGAGAAATAAATCAAGTCCACAGTGCTCACTCGCTTCTTTTCCTGAAGCAGATGGACTTTTTTTTTTCCTCATCTCTAAAGATATAATCTAAGGTGTTGGAGCAGCATCTCCACAGTTGGAATGCTTGCCTCGCATGCACGAGAACCCAGGTTCAAACCTCAGCACCACATATACAACTGAGTGTTGGAGAAACAAAGGCCAGATGAAAAAATTAATAAAATTGATTCTCTCTCCAAAAAGATAAAGAAAAAAGAAGGAAAAAATAAAGATATAATCTAAGCAGTAACTTCAGAGTTTGGAGATATTAAGAGAGACTTTAAAACCATCCAGAAGTACAATATGCATCTACATCTAAAGCCTACAAATCAGAAATTTGCAAGTTTTTATTTATTCTATAAAAAGTGTTAACAGAGTGACATTAACGATCCCTAAGATTATGTGCAACACTTGTTAGTACAGTCTCTAAAAGTATGGAAGTTGCTTGCTAAAGATCTGGTTACTTAGCCTCTTTGGGATTATTTAAGGTTTTTATCAGTATGAGGAAAATGAAAATAGATTAGCTATAAATGCTAGCAGAGCTATAATTAGAATAGCCTCTCTGCTACTTATTTTTGTTTTCTAGTTATAAATACTACTAATGTGCCTGTTGTATTTCAGAGGCCCCACAGATCTGTTTATTGTATAATAGAAAAAGAAAGGACTTTTAAAGGTTTTTTTTTTTGGCAGATGGAAGATACATTTCTAACTTCATGCCTTGTCATTATAAATTCATCTGTATTTATCTTTTTGTTGACCTAGGCCACCATCCTCAGGAGGCAAATGTCTAACTTTTGATCATCTGGGTCCTTTGCTCATATTACTCCTATAGCTTCTTCATTCAGAGAAGAAGCTAAAAGCTCATGTGATGCAAAATCTAAAGGAATGTATTTCAATTTATCTACCACATTGTATACTTATGGAGGATCCAAGTAATAAAATAAAAGCACTTTTGAAAATTCTTTTAGTTCCTCATTATATGGCATCATGTTTGAAACAAGACCATAATTTTTAAGTAATAGTCACGTAAAAACTTAGAGACTCAAGGGTCAAATGTTTTCCCTCATTTGTAGAGGCTAGAGCAAAGTCCAGGCTCAGGTGAAAGGTCAAGCTCATGTACTAGACTCACCAAAATTAAAGCAATACATTATCTAGAGGAACTGTAGATATGTAGGGTGCGGGAGGGGGAGAGAAGAAGCAAGAGGAAAGTGGGAGAGAGGGATGATAGGGAGGGATCTAGGGGGCAAATCAACAACATGGCTTACTCTTTCCCCCCGAGAAGCCAAATAATTCTTATGCATTCATTTGATTCGGGAAAATGCACAATCATATATGTATGTATGTATGTATGTGTGTGTGTATATATATATATACACACACACATAAAGGCATTTATACCTTATGGGAAGAAATATAGAAGAGTCAAGAAATTGGGGTGTGGGCAATGTGGGGGTGATTCTGGATTAGGATCAGGGGTATATCATATTATTACTACATGGGCAATTATGATTGTACAGCAACACAACTCCATAAAATTTTTAAAAAAATTCTTGAGTTCAATTATAATGACCCTAGGAGGGAAGCAGGCTCAGGCGTATGGATATCAAATTGTTTTACTCCATCATAGGGTAAATGGACACAATTTAAAATCCTCCTTCCTGAATTGGCCTTGGCTGGGATTGGCTTCTGGAAAGTTTTAGCCTCAAGAGAGTTGTTTAAAATGATGAGCAAGTAAAAATGAGACATTATAATGCCCTATAGACTCTGAGTTCCCCTACTTGAAAACTTCTCAGGTTTTATATATATATTACCTACTGCTTGGTTGAAATAGATGAAAAAATTGAAAACCAGAGACCATGTTGGTAAAATTGTGAACATGCTATTATTTTATTTCTTGATAGTCAGATGAGGTTTTTAGAGAAAATTACTGTCTCCTTTATTCCTGAAATTTAACCTGAATAATTCCTACTTTCTGATTGCTAACTAATTAATTGGACAAATGTTCTGAGCTCCTACTAAATGCCAGTTACTTTTTAGGTATGGGGGCCAAGGCAGTGAACAATACAAGCATAAATATGTGTTGAGAAGGTAGACAAAAAAATAAGAGAGTTACATAGCATATGAAAATGTGACAACTATCGAGAGAGAAAAAGCAGCAAATAAAGAGAACAGTGTGAGGCAAGGTTCACTTTTAAAAGATGAAGAAAGGCTTGAGGAGACAGTTGAGCAAAAGCCTGAAAGAGAGAAATGAGTTAAGTGATGTAGGCATCCACAGGGAGAGCACCCAGGCAAAAAGAACAGCAGGCCAAACACCTGGAGTCTGAGCAGGCCGGTGCGCTTCAGAAGTGGGGGGAGCCTGCGTGGTTGCCACAGACTGGAGGAAGAGGTGAACCCTAAAAAGGGTAGAAAAGATGTAGAAGGAGAGGCAGATCATGCACCTCTTTTCCTTGGGAGAGTTTCAGTTTTACTTGAGCAAAATGGAAACCACAAAACCTAGCCTAATGAAGGCTTTCTTGAGAATTATTCATTAAACAACTGAATTATTCAGAATCTGCATTAAACTATGTATAGAGAGATATTACAGATCACTTGGTAGTGATCTGCAAGTCTGGTACCTATTTCCTTAGTAATCTTTCAGTCTTGTTTTCCTCCATCACTAATTTTAATAGATCTTCTTTTTATAATGTAAACAGAAATTTAAACTTAAATCATTATTAATTAACAAAATTACTATAACAGAAATTAACACTTTTAAATTTTACATAAAATACAAAACAAATGGTAAGTATAATAAAATAAAACTTTAGGGACATAATTATCAGATAAGGAGATTAATTTCATAGGTCATTCATGAAAATTACTTATTACATATTTTACATAATAATATTTAAAAGATTTTTAATGTTTTTAATTATACCCCAAATATATGGATTTACATGAATCTACTTTTTTCTTTCTCTTACAGGAAAATATATGTACAAGAGTAAGTACTTTATAATTGATACTTTATAATTATACATATTTATGGGGTACTGTTTGATGTTTTGATACATGTATAGGTTGTATATTGATCAAATCAGGTTAGTTAGAGGCAATGGTTATGTTAAGTACATTTTTTTTAAATAATGGAAATCAATATAAAAAATCATGGGAAAAGCTACTGAATATTCCCATCCAAATCAAAATTTTAAGTTTTTAAATTAAATATATTATTAAGCATATTATTTTGAATAAATAAGTCAAGATTGCAAAGGTATTTACCTAGACATTTTTGGTGCATCTAATTTCAATATTACTTTATTTTCAATTTATTTGTCTGATGTGATCTTACATATTAAATTATCACATATATCTTAGTAATGTTTCTAGAAGAATCCTAATATATAATTTAAATAACTTTGCTGCTGCCAAGAAGTATTGAGAAATGCTAATCATAGATATCTTTAAAAGTATGGCTGCAGTATATACAGTGACATTTACAATTTTGTGTGCATCTAGGAATATGTGACAACTAATCACATAATTATGTAAAACTATAATGTACTAATAAAAATATTTTAAAAATTAAAGAGATTTTTAAACTATTAATTCACTTAAAATAGTAATAAATACATCACATGCTAAGTAAAAAAAAAAAAAAAGAATAAATTCAGCTTCATATACTAAAAAAAAAAGTATGAGTGTGTCCAGAACAATTCTTCCTAGAAACATTAGTCTTTAAAAATCTCAGGTTAATAAATCATAATGTTTTTGAGGGTTTCAAAGAAAAATATATATGAAAACTTCCTTATGCCTCATAATAAAATACTGGGTTTATTTTATTTTTGACTCTTATATGCTTTCTGGAGAAAAAAAGCATATATCCATATGGCAGAGAAATGAAATAGTTGTCTAATAGGACAATATTGAAGTTATGTTATAAAAAACAATGTCTACACACTCGGGAAGATGTATACTTTTCTAGAAGAAATATATTTATCTAGCCTGTTCAAGACAGAAAGAATGATACTGATATAAATATAAACTCAAATTTACCAGGACTTTAAAACACACATGTTGGGCCAGCATGGTCACCATCTCACCAAGGTCCTATGTTCTTTATTTGGTTTGCTTGTGAATCTGTGTGTGTGTGTGTAGGTGGGGGGTGATTTACAAAGTGGAAATTATATCAGTTTAAGCCATAAATATCTGTCATTCAAAGTAGTGCACAAAGCAGGCCTGAGGAAAGTCAGAATTCTAGAACTGAAATGCAGGAATCAGGCCCTGCAGACCAAGATTTTGTTCTACCTCAGCAAAGTTGGGAAGCTTATCTTTTGAGGCCTCAAATAGGTACCCACTTTAAAAGCCTTTTCTTTCAGAAAGAAAAAAAAATACATACGCTAGAATAATCATATATGATAGACTTATTTTATGTTTCCAATTCTGAGATCATTTGAATTTGCAAGTGGGCAGGAGCCTTTTGGTCCTTTCATACATCAGAACCCTCCGGGGCTTCCCTTTAGGGTAACTGGTGGGGGTCGAAGTGGGGACCTGACTCATTTTAAAGCCTGTGTCCCTGGTATTGTGCCAAAGACTGGAGCTTCACATAGTTGGATATTAGAGAAGAACTTCATGGGCTCAACATTTGGTTTAGATTTCTCTTCTTACAACTTAGATCTTTATAACCAAAAGATGAAATGAGAGAGAGAAAGAGATTCAGAACAGGAAAGGGCAGTATTCTTTTTGGTGCAGTTAGCAATGCCCAGACTCCCACATACAGAATACTTACAACCGTGCGTTGTATTGAAAGCCTTGCTTAAAAAACTGCCCTAGCAATCCCGCTGTGTAGGAGTTAGCCCTGTTGGTTATGCCCTCTCTCGCCTATTCTATACATCTTCAGAGAAGAGCAATCGCAGCATGTGGCTGGCTGGAAATCAAAGTCAAGTTGGCCTCCACTTATTTCCTTCTGTTCTCCTCGCTAGGGTCAGGAAGCACACAAGCTGCTACAGGAAAGGGTAAAAGGCAGTGCAAGCGCTGCGTAATTGTTGGGCTCCTTCGTGGCAAAGGCCAGGCAGGCTACAGCTAAGAGTTCATCTAAGAGATGTGGGTTTGTTATGGCATCCAAAAAATACCTTATTTATGACAAGGGAAAATTGTCTGGTTTTTTCCCTACAATCTTCATCTCAAAAAATAAGGTTCAAGATGTTCACAACTTCTAAAATGTTTACTTTGAATTATTATCTCACATTAACATCAAAGACAGTATTAAACTAACAGAATCATAGAATCCCCCATTAAAGAGTCCCCAGGAAAGCATCTGATCCAGGTCCCACACTGTAAAACAAGAAAGAAAATGCCTGTTCTCAATTCAACTTTCTCCAGAAATGCAGTGCTTTATTATTTCCTTGTGTTTGCTCTCTCTCTCTCTTTTTTTTTTTTTTTTTTTTTTGGTATAGCTTTCTTGTCCGACCTTTTCTATGTATGTTCCCATCTTTGGATCTCACAGCTCCTATTAACCTCAAAATGATATAGTTATTTTCTCTGTATGTTTAAAATTATTGAAGAAATGCTGTAAGTAAAAATGAGCACAGTGAAGATAATGGTCAGTCACGTCCCAGAGTTAAACACTGTAACACTGCAATGTCTCTCCTGTCACTGCAGGTTTTCTACACACACACACACACACACCACACACACTGGTGTAGTCAAAGAGCACTAGTATTTATTTACTGTATGTCAACTTGCTACCTCATCCATCAATTCATCATGGGCGTCATTCCATGTCACTAAATATAAATTAAATTTATTTTATAATTGTATAATATTCTGTCTGAGATATATATGATATATATGCTTTATATATATAACATATATGCTACCTATATAGATGTACCTATACACTAAAATATGGTATATAGATATAGTATAAATATAATATTCTATAATTTAGTCTATCAAACCTTTACTGACAGTTGCAGTGTGTTTGTCTTAAAAATATTTATGCTATATGTTCATTCTTATGCATGCTGGTGGTTTTTTTTTGGGGGGTAGAGGTACTGGGGATTCAACCCAGTGGTGTTTAACCACTGAGTAACATCCCCAGACAACTTTATTTTTTATTTTGAGACAGCTAAGGCTGGCTTTGAACTTGGGATTCTCCTGCTTCAGTCTCCTGAGTCCCTAGGATTACAGGCATGGGCCACCGTGCCTACCCTATGCATGATGATTTTACAATAATCTGATTATTTTTTTAGGAATTTCTTTTTTTTCCTTTTTTGGTGCTGGGGATTGAACCCAGGATGCCTTACTACTGGGCTACATTCCCAGTCCTTTTTTTTTTTATTATTTTGAGACAGGATCTTGCTATATTGCTGAGGCTAACATTGAATTTATGATCCTCCTGCCTCAGCCTCCTGTGTCACTGGGATCCTAGGCATGTGCCACTGTGCTCAGTCTTTTTGAAAGTGGAATTGCTAAATCAAAGGACTTTGATGACTTGTTAGAAAATTTCAAAAAGTTATTTATGAGCTAATTTACATTCCCATTTTTCACATGAGTCTTCCATTTATCCACTACTTGCCAACACTAGATATAATTCATATTTCTATCTTTATCCTGTGACAATGTAACAGGATAATAATGGTACTCTGTTGTTATAACTTGCATTGCAAATCATCTTGAACATTTTCTTGTGTGTTTAACCATTTATATTTCATTGCTAATGATTTTTTAAAATTGTTGTTCTCCTTTCTTGGAATGTTCTTTTTCTAATAGACTTCTAATGTCTCTTGGATTAGCAAGTATATTAACCCTTTATCACTATTATGTGTTATAAATATTTTTCCATCTTACTATTCTATTTGACCTTTAACATAGTTTATGACTGCATCTGGTTTTGTTTTTATCTGTACAGTTTTGCTGTGCTAAATTTTAAAACAGATTTATTAATCACATGTTTTTTAAAGAGAGAGGGGCAGTGAGAGAGACAGAGAAAGACAGAATCAAATTTTTTTTTTAGTTTTTCTTGTGATTTTTGTTGCTCCAACACTTCATTGTGTACATGGTGGTGGGGTTTGAACTCTCGCCCTTGTAAATTCCAGGCAAGGGTTGCAACCTCCAAGCCACCACTCCAGTCCCTTAATCACATTTTTTTAAACGTTAAGTTTGGTTGTATATCTTTCTTAGTTATTCCAAAATTAATTTTTTTTAAAGAAAGAAGGACAGTGAGAGAGAATCAATCAATTTTTTTGAGTTTTTCCCATGGCTTTCATTGCTCTGACACTTAGCTGTGTATGTGGGTACTGGGGTTTGAATCTGTGCACTTTTGCATGCTGGGCAAGTGCAGTAACCACCGAGCTCTGCTCCAGCCCCCAAAGTTAATTTTTAAAGTGAAGTCTCATGTTTTCTTCAAGTTCTTGTATGGTTTCTTTTTCATTGCGTTTTTCTTTCATTTGGTGCTAGGGATTGAACATAGGTAGGGCCTCCTACATGCAAAGTATTCACTCTATCACCTTTATCTCCCTATGTTTTCATTTTTAACAATTATATATTTTAACTACTTGGCAATTATTTTGGTGTAAAGAATGATGTAGCAATTCGTTTTTAATTTTTATATTAGAATAGCTAATTATCATGGAGCTTCATACCGAATAATACATTTTCTCATTGAATAGAAATGCCAGTTACCATGTACTCAATATGCATACATACTTAAATATATTTCTTGATTTTCTAGTTTTTGCTACTCATTTGTCCAAATACATACCAGAACCAAACTGTTTTCACCTCTGTTGCTTTATATTTTAATAGTAGGTATGACCAATCTTAGCTCAGTATTTTAATTTTTCATAATTTTTCTAAGTGTTCTTTTATTTCCTCTTTTTGAAAACTTTCTCCTTTTTCCCAAATGATAAATATTCATGGCTTTAAGAAGCAAATAGCTATACAGGATTTGTTATTAAAAGTGGTAGCCCCTTCTCCTACTTGCCCTTAAATTTTTTTCACTAGAACACATTATTTTCATGTCTTTTAGCTGATTACTTTGGTATTTATTTTCACGACTCTAAAAGCATGTTTAGCTCTTTCCCTATTTAGGTATCATCCATTGACTTTTCCCTGTGGAAGACAAAAGTTTTTCTCTCTTTTTGATCCCCATCTCTAACACACACATGCACATACGCATACATGCACGCTCTTCCCAACTCTCCATTCTCTCTGTGTAATTTGACTATGCAATAATCAGTGTTTTAATTATTATGTCATATCTGGGTAAATTTCTGAGTTGAATCTTGGAGTAAACTGATTACTCTTTTTGTGAGTTGACAATTATTGATTCTTCTCCTCTTCCTCCTCTTTATCTCAGTTTTATTTGTACAAATCATTAATGATAAAGTCATGGCCAGTTAATTGAGTCATCTTCCAAGACAAACAGATACATTATATCTGGTATCAATTTCGTCTCCTTAAAGAGCCTCTCTCCCAATGCCTTCAGACCTATTGAGTTTGGATTGCTGACACTGGGCATGACTGTCTTTTAGGGACAGTCCTCCCATCATCCTGGAGATTCTCTGTGCCTCTTTCCTGTATCTGTTATTCCTCAATTTGGTGGAATACATCCTTTGTTTCCTTCATACCTCAAAGGATATCATGGGAGGTAAAAATTTAAGAACTTTTATACCCAAAATATCTTTATTTTACTCTCACACTTGATAGTTTGTATATAGAATTCTGAATTGAACATCACTGATCTTCAGAATTTAAAAGTAATTCTTCATTATTTTCTAGCTTTTAGTGTCACTGTGAAAAATCTGAAGCTTATTCTGATTCCTAATCATGTTTATGCCAGCTTTTTTTCTGAAGTGTCGTAGGTTCTTCTCTGTTTCAGTTATTCTGAAGTTTCATGAATTGCAAGGTGATTCCATTTCTTTTTTTTTTTCTTTTTTCTTTTTTAAATTTTTATTCGATAAACATGGTCCTACAATTAGGAGGGGTTCATCATCAAACAAACAAGAACAAAAGTGTAATGACAGAACAAGCCAATACTGGTGCCAGACCATGGTTTCCCCCCTTTGGAAAGTACAGGATTTTATTTTATTTTATTTTTTTATTAGATGGATATAGAGTTACAATTGAGGGGGAAACATTATCAAACATTCAAGAACCAATGTATATATACTTAGTTATCCAGGGATAATGCCATATCATGGATGCTCAGCTTAGGTTCCCCATGTTGCTGTTTCCCCCAGAAGAACTCCTGAGTTAAATGGATATCTCGTGGAGGACAGCCATCTCCTTCTGAGGTGATTCCCCCATATTTCCACCCTCCAGTCTCCTAGGTGTTCTTCGGAAGCCCTCCGCCTACCCTGTCCCCCACCCTACGCCTCCAAGTATCCTAGGCAGTTGTCTCCCTGTTGTGTTGAGAATCATACAATTTCAAGTTATTATTAGCTTAGCCGTCTAACATACTGTTTCCCGATGTATTCTAGCTTCCACAGATGAGAGAAACCATTCGGCCCTTGAGTTTGCGAGATTAGGATACTTCACTTAGCATAATTCTTTCCAGGCTGATTCCATTTCATCTCTTGTTTTTTTAACCTGCTAACTCATGAACTTTCTTAAATTATTTCACTGGTGACTTCCTTCTCATATTTGTTCTTTTCTCACTATCTGGGAATCCTGTTATTAGACTCCCGAGACCTGTCCTCTACTTTTCTTATATTTTCTGCTCCTTTATATTTTTACTCTTCTCTTCTGGCAAGTTTGTACACATTTTTTTCTGACACTTGTGAGGTTTTTTTATGCTGTTTTCCTTCTTCTATTTTCAAGGACTCTTTCTTAGTCCTTCAAAAGATCTCCCTTATTTTTATGGAACTCAAAGAGTTAGAGACTTTCTGAAATAGGTTTTCTACTGATCCTTATTTTCATACCCAGCTCTTTACTCCCCATTTCCGTAGGTACTCAGTGGCCTTAATCAATGGACTGTAGGAGAATGATTAAATATTGCTTCTCCATATTATTGACTCTCTTGTCTGCTGCATCAGTTATAATTCATTCATCTCCTTTATATATTCTAATAATTGTTGATAGTTTTGTGTTCATTTTCACAGCTATTATTTATTTGTGACAAATGTTATTTGTTTGTTATGTATACAGTTTCAGTACATGGTTGCCCTTAAACCTGATTGAAATTTTAAGACCAATAAATTGAAAAAGAAAGGATCAGTAATACTATACATAATTGTGACTACTATAAAACAAATATTAAATTTAGAATACTTGCTGTAAATGAAATAGAAGAAATTCAAAGTAATATTGTCAATAGTTACATGATTATTTTTCCATCTCTTTTCCTCATAAAACTAAAAACTACAGATAACCTTATGATTAAAATTTGATATTTTTCTTTTCTGCTATAGTTTTACATTTTAAAATGTCATTTATATTTTCATTGTGCATTTTTTTCTTATATTTGATGTACAGTTCTTTTCAGCAAAATCAGATGCTGCTAAAGTAAAGCCAGCTGTGTTTCCTTCACTTTGTAAAGTTCCAACAATAATTTATAATGAAATTAGTATATCTACTTATGGCGCTAAATACTTGCCAAAGGCAAAATAAGATGAAATATAATTGCAAATTAATAACGAACTTAGTTTTCAGCCCAATAAGGGGAATCATTACATATTTGGTTACTTACTCTGGGGTAAGCAGGTGATAACTGGCTTCCTGGCTGATGTACTTTATATCACACACAGGACTCATCTGCCTCACATAGTTATCAAAATTTAATCTTACTAGGTGGGATTAGGCAGGGTGAACTTTGTGACACCAAATGCCTGAAGTTTCATTATCTCATAATGCATCCTCTATCGTTTCTGCCTTATTGCTTGTCTGTCTGATGTAGATATCAGAACATCATTGCTCATCACTTGGGCAACTGTGTGGGTGTGAAGACACAGGTGCCTGGGAAATTTCATGTTTTTGAGAGAGGTATTTCTAAGTCTTGTATTTATGATGATTTTTAAAGAAAATAGTAACCATTTATAATTGTAATTATTGTCATTTGAAATCTAAAGTAGACAAAATAGAACTTTGATGGAAAGAGTGATAGAAAAAGAAGTAACAATACCATCTGTACATAACTAAAGAACCTGGGTTGGTTTTGTGACAGATCTAGATAAGGGAGAAAAGAAGGCAGCTCCAAGATATAAGTACAGCTTTTTAATACATTTGGCTTTTTAAGTTAAAAATATATGTGTATATATGTTACTATATGCATCTATATGGGTGCATGTATAAAACAATAGACCATGCTAATAAACTATGTTATTAAAGTTGGCTTTATAGTGATTGAAATATTTGGCTATATTTATATTTTATAGTATTATTGTGATTTGTAGAACATCAAGCAAAGTAATCTTTGGTGATAATCAAAAGAAAAATTCAGAATAAATTCTCATCATAATCATACAAATAATATAATTTTATTTAATCAAGTTAGTGTCTTCTATATTCCTAATTTCTTATTTAGTGGAATTATTTCTACGTAAGTGTGTAAAATGCTGTATCACTGAAAATCTCTGCTTTAAATATATATAAGGAAATGCTGTACTTCTTACTTTAAGATTCTGTTACTGATATGCCATCATATAGAAAATGGTTTTTAGTTACATTTTGTGTATCCATACTCAATTTACATTTTTTATCCACATCACTCAGTTCTTTTGGGAACCAATAATCAGTCTTCCTCTCTTCCTCCTATCTGATTCTCTTCTCACTTGCTCCTCTCTCTTGTCACCCTACCCTCATTTTTTAATCTCCCTTCCTACTTTTCTTAATAGATTTGGTACAAAAAGTTAGGAAGTATAAGATAAAGCACATTGAGGTAATTCTTTACTCCCTTCTAAATCTTTGATATTTCTTCTGACTTTCATTTGGAAGCATTGCCTTTTAGTTAGTTTTAGTGTTTGTCTCTGTCATGCTGCTATAATTTCCTCAGCATATGAATAAGAGTCCTCATTTATTAATCCATTGTGAAATTCAGGGGGAAAGTTCAACATAAAACAAAATCACATTACAGAAATTCTGAAAACTCTATCATTTCTGAGACTACAATTATGCATTGAGAGACTATGGTGGGTCATGGTGGGGAAGTGGTGGTGATATGTTGATCATAAACTGGCCAAAGGAGAAACAAGAGGATTTCAGACAGAGATAAGTGCTAAGATGAAAATAAAATTGGGAGATGGAATAGTGACTGGTGTGTGTATATTTTGTGTGCATGTATATGGGATAATTGAAATCTTTTAGTTTCTCATTTATCAAATGAAGAGTTGATTTATATGATCTCTCAGTTGACCTCAGACTTTTTCTAATGACATAACTTCTCTAATTTTGTTCAACATTTTTGTGTCCATCGTATTTTCAAAATATGTGTTGTTTGGTCTATCCATATTGGTACTTTAAAAAATAGAATTATGAAAAGTTCACCTATTGGGATTTGAAAACAATATTTTCCCTATCTATAGTATCTGTTTATTTGTCTGTTTGCATAAAGAGGCATTTACAGATCCCTGCCTCCTGGGTGAAAGATCAATGGCTTGGCCAAACTTACAACTCCTTTTCTCCTGTCAACTGCCTGGCCAGTGGAATGGCTCTGTTCTCATCTCAGAAGCAAAGGAAGAGTCAGGCATGAATGCTCACTTTCCTGCAGTTATTGAAGTTCTGGTGGCAAAGAATTTCACATGGAAAGTCACTGTATAATAACAATGATTAGGGATAGCAATGGTAATAATAATAACAATTATAAAACTGTTACAGTTATTACAAATCTCTCTTGGAAAGTGTGATAGAACCTCTGAAACATCATAAATGTAACTTCACAATCTGAAGATAAAGGATAGTATTTTGTTTTAACCATACTCTGCCAAGTTATCTGTCTAAATTTTTACATAATGAGTTTATTTTCCTTGCTAATCACAAAAATACCATGAGGAAAATGCATTTTTCTTGGTTGTCATAAAAAATTCTGAAATTGTTTCCCACGATAACAGAAAGCCTATTATATGTGCATGTGTGTGGAGTATGGATAGAAATCATACTTTGAGCTCCCAAACAAGATATACTCATTTGTTCTCTTTTAGGATTTTGTTCAGAAGTACGGTTTTTCAGCCTTGCTGTTTTCTATCATTTTTTAACTCTTGCTTTCATTTAGAAATTTTATACAACTGAACGAAAGGGGAGATGAAAATATTCTAGGAATAATGATTAAAAATCAAAAAGAAAAGAGGTTAATAAATGTTTATATAACTAATGTCTATCTCTGTTACAGAGGTAAACCAAACTTATTGGACATGGGCTCTTTGATGATCAAACCAATTCAGCGGGTGATGAAATACCCCTTATTACTGTGTGAACTTCGGAATTCTACCCCTCCTTCTCACCCAGATTACAGAGCACTGGAGGATGCCTTTGCTGCAGTGAAGGACATTAATGTTAACATCAATGAATTTAAAAGAAGGAAAGATTTAGGTAGGAAGAAGTATGGTAGGCTGTGTATTTTCCATGATTGTTCTGTTTAGGTTTCTGAGAATCTCAAAGTCTAAGTGGTTTTAGCAGTTGCAGTGAACAAGATCATTTGAAATCCAGACTCAGAGATTGGAATGAGAATGTGGTTTTGCCTTGACAGTTGAGTTCAGGAGAAGGTCGTGAAGAACAAAAAACTGACAATTAAAATAAAAATCTAACATCTATATCCAACTACTCAGCCATATTTGATTACTGCGCTCTTGGTGGTAAACCATGGGCTAAAGATACCTAGCCCAGAGCATACAGTCCTGTCACTGGACATGGACAGCTATTGCAGCTACAGGAAGCTAGTGCGGGAAGCAGTTGAAATAGGGGCAAATCCATGTGAAGGAACAGGTCTAGTATGTTGGGTTCATTCACACAGAGAATGGAGATTTTTTTAGGGCAATAATTGCTCTTCTGATGGGAATAGGTATGTCTTTTTAGAATCAACGAATGATTGTTAACTGTTTTTAAACTTAGCTAAGTTTAATTAATAAACCCACCAAATTTGAAGTATCACATAAGATGGGGGAACTGTATCTATGAAGGGGGGAATTGAAATGGGGAGTTATCAATACTGTTGGGTATACTTGACTCCCACGAGAAGCCAAACTATATTCAGGCAGGGGTATAAACCCAGACATTTCAATAATCATCAATATACATGTATATGCTCGTTTCTACCTATAACATGGGGGAATTACAAAGAAGACATGAGATCAGGGAATGGGGGAAGGGGGAAGATCCTAGATGATGAGAGGGTTTAACTTACTCTGACAATACCTATATATATGAATATGTAATGATTCCCTCCAATATTTAAGACTATGTTGAACCAATAAGAAAAGATATAAAATTAATGTTGGATGTAACATGTAGATTTCAAAACAGGAGAAATTTTGTGGTCTCTGTACATTCTAGAAGTAGCAGTAGTTTCAATAGGCCTGGGTCCTTCTTCAGGGTGATTATTGTCCTAAAGTTCTTCATTGACCTTCTGTTTCTAATATGAACTCTCAACTTGACAGTAAAGCAATGGCAGAACTTTAGATCTCAGTGGCCCAACCAGTTCATTTGTTTTTAATGGTTTAATTTTCTAGTAATATATTTACATTAATGAATTAAAATTATAAAGAAATGCATAGAATATAAGTGAAATTCATAGAGCAAAAGGTACCATAAATGAATAAAAAGCACACAAATGATTATTGGCTTGAATGTGTAATTATTAATGCCAAATCAATAATAAAAAATATGAAACAAAAAAGAATAATAATAAAAACAAATTCTCAGATCAAATAGTATTTAAATTCCAGGCTTCACTAATGATTAGAAAATTAAAATTAAAATCACAATGATACACACTCCCAATCCAACAGATGGATAGTGCTAAGTGCTGCATTTCAATCTGCAGGTAAGACCACGAATTAGAATCACCACCTTAGAGAAAAAGTTAACAATATCTAGTACAGTTGAAGATGCATACACCAGAGACCCAGAAAATCAATTTCTGTATTTGCCCTAGAGAAATTTTTTCCCATGTGCTCAAAAAGATATGTACTAGTAACTAGCATTATTCATAATAGTTTTAAAAATGTTTGTGTAATTATTCAGATAATGGAGAAACTGTATTCTACATTATGATATCACAAAAAGATAAAAAAACTTAATGAAATAAAGCTATATGTATCAATTGGATTAATCTCAACAACACAATCTTGAGTTTAAAAAATGTCACGTAGCAAGTGACAGAATAATATGTGAAATATGGTACTATTTTTATAACATTTGAATACACCAAAATAATACCGTACATTGTATAATTTCATACATAGTACAGTAAAGGAATAAAAATGGACACTGATATAAAAAATTCCATTATTTAGGATAACACTTCCCTTTAGGGATCCAAGATGGGGATCAGGCTTCAATGGTTGTGTATTTAAAGAAAAAATTAAAAGATCAGAAACGATAAAATTTTAAGAATTGACATAGCTGGGAGGTGAATAACTGTTGTTGTTACTTTGGATATGTTTCTGTTTACTTAAACTATTTCAAAATCTTAAAGAACAGAAATTTCCACTACTGTGATTCCAGTTTGTAGAGCTAACCTTTTTTAAAGCTTCCTTCAGATTGTTTCTTTCCTTTCCTTCTTTCTTTGCTTCCAGCAACATGTATGGTCCTATGGTTTGCTTTTTGTTTCTTGTAACTTACTCATATATCATGAACATTCTTCCAGTTAATATGGCTTCTTTTGTGACCCCACAGTATTACATTTATGAATGTATCAGCATTTATTAAATCACCGCTCTGTGGATAAACTTTTAGATTCTTTCCAGTACCTTGCTGATGGTGGAAAAATGTTGCAATAAACAAAATAAAACTTCATACACTTCATTATGTAAAGCAAATTTTTCAGCATGAACTTTCTGGTCATAGATTACAAATATTTTCATTTTCGTTAGATTCTGCCATACTCTTCTCTATATAAAAAAACTGCTTTGGCTTAATCCTCATCAGCAGTGCATACAATGTCAATTTTCCTACACCCTTACCAAAACTGGATGTTAGGAATAGTAAATATTTTGAATCATATGAGAATTTAAAATAATGTGAAAGTAAAGTAATCTCAGAGAGGTTACTCAACTTGCACCAAATCTCTCAGCTGGAAAGCAACTCTTCAGCATCTGAGGTTGTCTTATGATGGATGCAGTTGTCCTCAGAGCCAGATTCCCCATCCTGAAGGTCTCAGATAATAGATGTGTTATCTGAGAAGAGAGTGAAAAGGTTTTTTTTTCTAGTATCAGGGATTTCTTTAATCTGGGAGATAAATTAATCTTGGACCTTGAGGAGCCCTGTCTTTGAATGACTGAGTTTCTGAAGGTCAGGAGGGCGGGATGCCTGGGACAAACTGGGCAGAAGGACTGGAGCATTTGGTGCCTATAGAAGAGAGTCAAAATCCCTACAGATTTTTATCCTGACTATAAATACTTAGCTTGAGAACTCCAAGGGAAATGCATGCTGCCCAGGTTCTGATATGTTACTGCATGCTTCTTTTTCAGTTCTAAAATACAAGAAGAATGATGAGGATGAATCACTTAAAGACAAACTGTCTAAACTAAATATTCATTCAATTAGCAAGAAGTCAAAAAGAGTGACAAATCATCTAAAGATTCTGACCAGAGGAGAATCACAGGTAATTTTTCTTTTTGGGCCACCAACATTTCCTCAGGGAACATGAACACTGACATTTTTATGAGGTTTTGTTTTGTTGCTCCCAGGATCATGTCAAGAACACAGAGAATCTTCCTTTTTCTCTGTTGGGGTAAAATGGGGATGGGAGTATTGGTGGGGTGGTTTTGACACTATCTTAGCTGTGATACTTCCACTCCAGAGACCCAGGAGAAAGAAAGACATGAGGACATGGGGCCCCCCGGATACCCCAGGAGTCTTGACACTTACTGTCAATCAGCACATAATCTCCCTTAAGGCAAACTCCTCCTTCTGTCTCTATTTTATTTCTAATTTAAAAAATTTCACTTTCCTTTAGGGTTCCCTCAATGTTCATTTTATTTTTGCTTCATCTATAAAAAAAAAGAAGTGTTTAGTAGCATAACTTAGTGTGATGTTTTTCTTACCCCTGTCTTCTCTCCCCACTCCCCACTCTACAGATGCACGTTATATTAGTGGGTAACTATTCCGAGTCAGCTGTTTAGCCTGGCTGGAACCACTTTCATCTCAACCCCTAATAAATAATGGATGTATTAGTAAAGGCCCTTAAACTTTAATGTGCTCAAGAATCACCTGAGGAGTTTGATGAATGGCAAATACTAGATTTCCACCCGGTTCAAAGAGTGCAACCTAGAAGTCTTAATTTTTACAAACAGTCCAGGTATTTTGAATCTAATGACCTTGAAGTTGGTGATTAATGGAACACACTTTGAGAATTACAGAAAATTCATGGTCCAACGGTAGAAATACAGTGGACTTTAGCTGAAATTAGGAAGCATATTTCTCAGCACACTATATTGGACCTTATCTTTTGCCTTCTCATTTGCTTGTTTTCAGCACTTATTATTTTAACATATATAAGATTTTTAGTTTGAACTAGAGGCAACTGTGTGGTGGTTTAGCATTGGTCTCAGGTGGCTTATTATATCTATCCTACTATTTAACTGCTGTGGTCATTAAATCTTTGCAGCTTTCTTACTACCTAAGTAAAAGTGGCTTCTTCCTTTTTCAAATGTCTAATAAACCTACTCTCTGTATTCCAGTCTTGGCAGTGTTCAAATTTGCAGGAGATGCCATAGGAAAAAAGTTAAAAGCAAAGTCTTTGAAGTTATCTAATCCTGAGTTTGAACCCCATTTCTGCCACTTAATAAATGTTTGTCTTTGGACACATGGCTTAAATTTAATGGAACCATCTGTAAATATGGGCTTATACTAGTACCTAACACATGGGAAGGGTGTGACAATTAAATGAAAGGATGTATATGTAAACAGTGCACCTAGAAGTGTGTAAACACTCACTATATACTGGCTGTCAAGATTAGCATCATCGTCTTCATTACTAGTTTATATAATTATTTTTTACCTTTGAATGTTCCAGTGTCTTACTTCCCTTGAGGGTGAAAATTCCTTCATACATGCTGTGTTAATCATGATTTTTTTTACTTTACATATTTTATAATATTTTGACATAAAATACCTTGTTGGTATTTTAGGAGGACTGCCCCTTCCAGGGCTAGACAATTCTTAGAAAATAGCTGGAAATACAACTGTCACATGCAAAACAATCAATTCCATCTAAAGCTGCATTCACATCCTCATCTAACTCTTACACGCTGAACCAATATCTCTCCTGCTCTAAATCATTCTACAGACAGTGTGAGGCAACAAGAGATCAGTCATATAACCCAGAGCCCATGAGAATCATTCAAAGCAGCAAATCCCATTTAGTTTGCCCTGCCTTGCATTTCCCAAGAAAATCCCAATAAAGGCTCTGGCCTTGACTTTATCTTCAAGTCTGCCTCCTGCCACTTGACCAAAACCTGGTGCTTCCTCTGTGGGTGGCATGTGATGACCTTCTGCCTGAGACCTGTTTCCAAGTCTTGTTCTCATTTTCTTTTGTGGCTGCACTGCCCTTACCATATGATAGCCAACATGCAAGACCACAGCCAGCATGTACATTCTTAGAACACATGGCTTGCATTCACTTCCTTATAACCTTCTAGGGGCTCACTAGGTCCATTGCAGGAGGGCCTTCCATTCAATATGGAACTATATTGTGCAAAGTTTGGGGTGTTATGGTGTATGGTAACAGATAAAAGGAAAATCAGGAGGAGCTGGCGTGGTGGCTTGGTGGTTATGGCGCTTGCCTGGCACGCGCAAGTATGTGAGTTCAAACCCTAGCACCACGTACAAACCAAGTGTCCAAGGAATGAAAGTCACATGAAAAACTAAATAAAAATTGCTTCTCTCTTTCTCTCTCTCTCTCACTGTCCCCTATTTAAAAAAAAAAAGGACAATCAGGATGTTTCAACTAAAGACAACAGTAATAAAATCAAATTGGGAATTGAGAAGAGATTAGAGCCCCTGTAGGCATATACACATTTAGTGCAAACAATTCTTCTCCAGTGTTTGGGATTTTATTTCTGACTCCAGACAATCTACTGAAGAACAATAGGCAGATTCTAATTTTGGGAAGGCTTTTTTTTTTTGTAATATTCTTTAACATATTTATCATCAGCTTCTCCTATTTTTCAATTGTGAACTAAAAGTGAATTGTAGTTAAAGTAGCCTGAGGGATATTAATTAGATTTTTCCCCTTAATCTTTTTAGAGGATGTCCTGTCAGCAATGAAGCATTTCATTGTTAATCAGAAAATCAGCTGCATAGGCTGGACTGGAGAAGAGATAAATCTCAAATCAATCAATTTTGCACTTGTCAGCAGCACAGGTGAAATATTGGTAGAGTTAGGGTTTGAGCTATTACCCAAGAGGAAGATTCTATTCAATTCATCATACATGTATCGAACTCCCGTGTACCTGGCACTGTGTGAGAGATTGGAAATACAAAGATGAACATGTGTGGGTTCTGAATTCAGACTGTGTGGGTTTGAATCCTGATCTTATGTATAAGCATGGCTAAGTTTCTCTACCTCCCTATATTAGGATAAGGACCATGCATCTGTCAGATTCCAAAGCATAGTTGCTGAAGTCAGTCGCCATTTATTTCTCTTGGTGATAATAGTCTTGAGATACAAGCAGATGAGCTCAGCTTAATAAGGTCCTTCAGAAACCCAGTTTGTCCAATTTAGTGCAATGCTTTTCCTAAACATATTGTCTTGGCTGCCTGGCTGAGGCCAGGTCATTGCCATGTCCCCATTCAAATTCCAAGGATGACGTTACAAGACTAAGACTTAGAAATGAAACACAGTGCTTCACTCACATCCTAGTCACCCAAACCCAGATGCATGGGTGGAGACAGCCGCAAAGAAATCTTGAAAATGTCTCTAGCAGGGCAGTCATGTGTTCAGTTTAAATTAGAGGTGTGAGCTCTATCAGTAAAAGGACAACAGGGGAATGTCAACAGTCTCTGTCACCCTCCTGAAGTTTCTGTTTCTTTAATCACTAAAATGGGATTAATTATGATATCTAGCCCACAGGGTTGTTAAGTGTTAAAATAAAAAGGAGGAAGAAAGGCTTTGACATGGTGTCTGGAACATAGCATTTGATAAATGTTAGCTATTATTATTGTTATTATGACCAAAACAATCTTAGATACTTGAAAATTCATCAATAGTGAGAATTGCTTAACTAATTAATTAGAGTTGCAAGAACACAAAGGAGAGAGAAGTTAATTTTCTTTAGAGGGAAGAACAATGCAGGGATGACTTGTAGAAGTAGTCACATTTGAGCTAGTCCTTAAAATAAACAGAACTTTGTAAGGTAGAAAAAGGACAGCAACATATTCCAGAAAAATAACATGAGAAAGGATTGCTTATGGGAAGCAGAAGTGGGCAATATTTCTCACAGCATGATCCTTGAACCTCCCTCTTTAGAATCATCTGGGTCCCAGCCAAGATATACAAAATAAAATATCTGGCAAGGTGTCCTTGGAAACTGCCTTGAAAACTACCTTGCCCAGTAAATTATACACATCACACTGAGGTGGATTTTACATGGAATACAAAGAACTTTATTGCCTATTTAATCAAAAGTTTTCTAGATAAACAATATTAAGGGGTTTTAAAATAAAATGTTACTATTTCTATTCATTCAGTTTTAAGGTCAACTCTCTGAAATCAAGAAACCTAAGAACCAAAACAGCTACGATTATTACCCAGTACCAAACTGAATAAGAGGCACCCTGTTCCATAGAACATTTGCATGTTCACTCAGGTTTCACCAGAAAGAGATTGGTTCTGGTCTTGTCTTAAACTCATTTTGATTGCTAAGAAATAGAAATGAGCATGTATTCCTAAAAAACACTAGAAGCATATAAAAAGCGTATTTTTCTGAGTGCTAACAGATATTACATAAGATGACAAATAATTAACTGAACGTATGTGACCACTATCTTAACTATGAAGATTTTTCCTAACAGAAGAACTAAGATTGATTATCATCTTTCAAATTTAAGGTGATAATTATCACAGCTCTTTAACCAAGGACCAAGAAATATTTTCAAGCACTGAAAAATAAATTGGAATGAGAACAGTGAGCAAATGAATACATTTTAGTCAATAGATCAAAGTTAGCTATTTTGTAAACCCACAAAATAATATAATTTGAGTGTATAAATATATGTATATGCCCTTAAAAACTGTAGAGAAAATACCTATAATTCTACAGCTATTATGACACAGATGAAGTTGTGTGAAAATGAACAAGAGCAAATCAAACTGAATGATGTGGCTTTGCAACACCCATGGAACATTGGTGGTGCAGTGTGCCCACCCAGGAAGTACTGTGCTACAAAAGTCAGCATATCACAGAAGGTTTTCATATCTACAAGGACTTTTTTTGTACTGTCTTGGGCCAATATTTCTCAAATATCATATGCATTTGAATTATAAAAATAAATAATTTTGAATATGTTTTAGGTGAAAGATAATACCTTTAACAGAGAAGAAAAGCTATTTAGAGCTTTAGAAAAGACAGTGAGGCATTGTGTGAAGAATATTTCATTCTGTCTTCAACACATCCAGGTAGGTGAGACACAACTGTTGTTGATGTTTCTTCCAGAATGCATTGATTTCCATGGTTTCTATGGAGAGTATATGTGACTGTTCATTCATTTGCATGATGCCACTATATCAAATATAAAAGGCTTCCAACTGCTGGAGAAGAAAGCCAATATAAAGGCTTGGATTTTGCTCTTTGATCCTCTACTTTCTCCATCCGCCCCCACCCCCCAAACCAAATTGCTTTGTGGTAGGACTTTTGCTCAGATAATTGGCACATAAACCAAAAGCATGTTTTCTTTACAGTAAAATGAGGTCATTAACCCAAAATTGTTCACTGGGCAGAAAGTGTGTTTATTTGTCTGATATTTACTAATTTCTCTTTCTAGTACTTAAAGTAAGTATAAAAATCAGTATAAAGGAGAATAAATTGAACTACAAAATAATATGAAGTGCAATAAGCAAATACTTTCACTCAATCACACCAGAAGACAAAAACATCTCCTCAAATTTCTAGTCCTCTAGGAGGTTATCCCGACCCTTTTGAGAATCACTGATTTCAACAAACCATTTGGAGTACAGTATGGTTATTCTCAGTAGAGAGGCCAGTCAGAAGTTTCTCCTAATGGATCTTACAGAGAACATAGTGTCCTAAACAACTTGACATAGTTATAACTGTGAAAAATTGAAAGTTAGTGGAGTTATAGGTAACTCAGTTAATAAATGGCCCCCTTCCTTTTCCAGAAGTGTTTTCTCTTGTTTATCTGTTAGATGCTTGCACACTTTGATGAAATATTACACCAGCTGAGGCTTAAGATGACAAGCACACTGATTTGGAGACAGGGTTCCATGTTCTATAAGAACAAGATCATTCTGTTTTTATTTATTGTCTGAGGCAAGTACTGATTTTACAGTCAGGATTGCTCATCTCTTACTAAAGTACTGCCTTCTGTGAAAAGAAAACCAAAACAGAACAGCCAAAGCGGAATGGGAACCCTGTGCTTTGTATACCTTTATATACTATTCAAGGAGTAAATCCCTCTTGGGAACATTTACTGAAAAGTCCTGTATTTTCACTCATTGATTCAATGGAAACATGGGCATCTTTTCTTAAAGGGAGCATTAAAGAAAGTTGATAATTATATCACATAGGAGTGATTTATTTTTGTGAAGAAATTTAGTTATTGTACAATTAAAAATACATCCAACAAAACAATATGATACGTATATATTCTTAAAATTAGATTTACCCCCTACAGCCCACCCTATTCTCCCACATTTACCCCTTCTCCTGTTCCCTCCCCCCTCATTCTCGGGACATCTCTATGAATGCCCTAGGTTATGTGTTAACTACATCTTTGCTGGGTCTAATACATGAGAGTTGACCAACTTTCACACAGGCCAGGGTCTAGTTCCATCCTCCACAGATAAGTGAAGACATTTGACCCTTGACTCTCTGGGTCAGCCAGAGGAGTGATTTTTTTAAAAAGAGGAATCTATGAATTAGCTGCTAATGGATGGCCAATGAAGGAATATAAGATGGAATTCTCTTAATCAACAGGGGCCTCATACAGACTATTATGAGAAAGTGACATAGGGGGAAAAGGAAGGGGAGGGATTATCACGAGTCACCTGACTATGCAGAATATTCAAGAAATTGTCATAGTTCCCTTTTCTCCCCTTTTATCTCTCAGAGGAAATGATGATGAAGTTCACTTGTGGGGTATAGTTTATTGTGCTGACTTCAGAATTTACCTTGTTGTTGGGTTTCAGGATGCCATGCCCATTGCTCTGCAGAGTGTGAAGGAGCTCCAGGAGATTTCACACAACAAAGATGAGGAGGGCAACGGCCATTCAGAGACCCCAAGTAATGCCCCGAATCCCTGTCATGACTTTGTAAGTTATTTATATTCATAGGAAATACAAACAGTGGGATTACAAGAAATACTGATTTATGTTTATTTTTCTGGAGTGAGAAATAAATTATACCCTACAGCAAATAATAATGTCAAAAGAGGAGATTTTAACCAGGGATTTAAGAAATAATTAAATATTTTCAAGTGGATTAGTTAAGGATTTTACTCTAATTGACATTTAAGACAACTCTGGGCTTTGTTTCTAGTAGTCAGTGCCCATGTAGCTTTTAGAATCGATATTTAGGTTAAGTCTCCAAATATTATAATCAAGGATTTATTAAGTTAGAAAGCTGTCCTTTTCTTAAAGGTCACTCAGGAAATGCCTTATGTCTTTACCAAGAGGACACAGGTATTCGCCAAAGATGCAATTCTTACTAACAATATACACTTGACTGCAAAACTTTCCTTTCACTTAAGTGTAATGTATTATTTCTTTCTTCTTCTCAATGATAAAATATTTGGGGGGCTGGATTAGTGGCTCAGTGGTTACGGCTCTTGCCTGGCATGCACAAGTACACGGGTTCAAATCCCAGCACCCACGTACACAACTAAGTATCAGAGCAACAAAAGCCACATGAAAAACTTAATAAAAGTTGATTCTCTCTGTCTCTCTCTCTCATTGTCCTTCTTGCTTTAAAAAAATGATAAAATATTTGTTTTCTAAGAGCTCTGTAAAATATAGGTTGAGAATCATAAAAACATGGAGTCAATAAAATATTTGGGTGTTAAGCTAATCTGGGTAATACAAATTTTAATTTAGTGCCTTGTTTCTGTAGGTATTATCAAGTGTGTTATAGAAGATGTAATAAACTCCACCATTTTGAAAGTAGAATGTTCATCTTGTCATAATTGGCACTTTGGGTCAGATAAGTTTTCAGTCCTGTGTGGGAGGATGTTTAGGATTTACAGCTCACCAGGGTCAAAATGTCTGTAACACCCACCCCCACTTCAGTCATTGTATAAATCAATGAATAGCTCCACATGTTTACAGACCCTGGGAAGTGACATAGCCCTTACCCTACTAGAAAATCACACTGGTACAGCAACTCTGGAAAGCAGTGTGGAGACTCCTCAAAAAACTAGGACTGGAACCACCTTATGACCCAGCTATCCCACTCCTGGGTATTTTCCCCAAAGAGCTAGAATCAGCATATTACAGAGATACAGCTTCATCAATGTTTTTAGCAGCTCAATTTACTAGAGCTAGACTTTGGAACCAACCCAGATGCCCCTCACTGGACGAGTGGATTCAAAAAAACTGTGGTACATATATACAATGGAATACTACTCGGCCATTAGAGAAAACAATATCATGGCATTTGCAGCCAAATGGATGGAGATGGAAAAATTATGCTGAGTGAAATATCCCAAACTCAGAGACTTAAGGGCCAAATGTTTTCTCTCATATGTGGAAGCTAGAATACAATCAGAAACAGACTGAAAGTTGGCTAAACTAATAATAACTTCAACATGTGTGAATTTTTACACGAGCTGGGGGAATCTTTCCTATGATGCTAGGGGTGAAGAGAGGGAGGCAGGGAGTGGGGGAGGGAATAGGAAGACTATCAAGGCAGCTGGAGAGAGGGAGTATGGGGGAATCAACCCAGTGGGGAAACTTTGACTTCCATGAGAAACCCAACTAACATGGGGGGGGGTAAACTAGGGGGAAACATGGGATTAGGGGGAACCCAAAGGGGAGAGACCATGTAACAGCATCAGCCTTGGCTTGCTCTGTCACTATGCATTTGTTCATGATTGTTTGGCAACAATTCCCTCCTTCCCTCCTAAATGTAAGACTATCTTGAACAACAACAACAAAAAAAAAAAAAAAAAGAAAGAAAGAAAGAAAGAAAAAAAGAAACACATAGAAGCATCCAGAAGCATCTTGCTTTTCTTGCTTTAGGAAATGGAGAGTCAGGATTACAATAAAAGTAACATGATAAGTTGCACATGGATGAAAGAATGGATGCTAGAAGTTTTTACATCAGAAGTTTAATGGGAAAAGCATGGATAGTTTTTTCTGGGTTTAATTACAGAGAGCACAATTTTAGAAAAGTCCTTAAGTGTTTGCTCTTTAGGTTAATTCAAATCCATTAAGTCAATAAATTGAGGACCATCTGAGTGCACGATACAGATTCTCCCTTAGCAAGCATGTTCCAAAATTTGACAGAAAGAATAACGAAGGTGTCTCTCCTACTTTGTATTTAAATAAAAGATGATTAATTAGGCTAAGTTAAGATTTATCAGAAAGCTCAATTAAAAGTAACATTTAAATATAGAACTCTTTTTAAAAAATGAAATACTAAGAACTCAAAATCCAAAGGCAGAGCAGTTGTTCTTACCTAACCACAAGTGACACTTATCTATACGTTCTGGGTGGAAAAAAATCAAAATCTGCATCTTATTTATTCCAGCCACAATTCCTATGCACAGGCAAATCAGTTCATGTCTTTGGGTCACTGAATATATATTGTAATTTTGTAATTATATTACTTATAGAATCCAGTCACGTAACATTGTAATTTATACCAGATACAGTAAATAGATTCTTCTCTTAGTCAAGGGACTCATTAAACAGTATGAAGGTATATATTGATTATTTCATAAACCAGACATCAAGTCTAATCTCTGTTGGTATTGCTGGTGCCAATAAGAGATTGGTTCCCCTTTCTTCTAGATTTCCCATGAGTTCGGATAAAGTTACCAGGGGTCATTTACATTAATTAATACTGGCTGTGGCTTAGATGCTGATTCCCTGTGACATCTTGGAGGGTACAGAAGAAAACCTACTACCAAAATACCATAATATAATCATGTAACCCAAGCATAAATGGTAAGGTAGGGTGTGTTTTGGGGTATGTTAGTTCTTTGTCACTGTGATGAAAATTATGGGCACAAGCAACTTAAAGCAAGAAATTTTTTGGCTTGTGGTTTCAGAGCCTTCAGTCCATGGTTGGCCAGTTCCACTACTCTGGAGCTGAGATGAGGCAGAATATCAGGGCAGACAGGCACGGTGGAAGAAAGAGAGAGAGAGAAAAGGGACTGAGACAAGATAGTCCCCAAGGGCATACCCCTAGTGACCTACTTCCTCCAACAATGCCCTCCCTGCCTATAGTTTTCACCACAGCCCAGTAGTTCACTCAGTTTTCAATGGATTAATCCACTGATGAGGTTACAGCCCTCATGATCCAATCACTTCCCAAAAGTTCTATCTGTGAACCTTCCTGCACTGGGGACCAAGTCTTTAACATATGAGATTTGGGCAACAGTTCATATTCCAACCATAACATAGGGCAAACAGCAAACAGGATACTAGTGCACTTCAGAATAGAGGAAAAAGAAAGAGAAATAAAAGAAATTAAATGCAGGGTGCTTGGATGCTGACACAGGGTTGGACATTAATATAAAGATTATTGTTAATGTTTCAGACCTAAAAAGGAAACAATTGAAGATACAGGGATCAGCACAGGCTTTTATGAATTTAAATGAGGAAGTTGTAACTCTCTGGCCATTTCTGTCACAGAAGTAAAATACCTATGTTAAAGTGTTGCTATCTGTACAGAGGATGCATTTCAACTACCAAAAATAAAGTCTTGAGAGTAGTTAGGGATTTGAGACTAACATGGGAGGAATAGGGTACAGTTTCCTCTAAGACCACAACTTTTGCTGTCATCGAATGGTAGCAGTGTAGTGGTGACTCATTTGCACTCTTGGTCGTCAAAGCCTGGTGATTGCTCTCACCCTGATGTGGTAGAATAGTGGAATAGCTCAGGTTGGCTCTGGAATTAGAAAGAAGAGAAAGGGGAAATTGTCTCAATGACAAAACCAATGGCTGTAGAATGATGGAATTATATTTTGGGGTTGTTTTGTTTTTTTGTACTCCTCTTCCTGCTCACTCTTCTGGTTCAATATTAGAGTCTCTGTTTTAAGTCCTTGAATAGGCTTAGCTAGACACAAAAATGGTCAGATCCTCTTCTAACATGATGGATGTGTCCTGTATCCTTCGTGGTCCTGCAGTGACGAGACAGGTCTGCTGAGATCAATGCTGGATGTTGTAGGGGCTGTTCCTTTCTCTGTAATGGGATCATTCTTTCTTTTGACAGGCAGCTCACTTGCAGAGACTCATCCTGAACCCCCTGTCAGCCCTGCTGTCCTTATTCCCAGGACCTCAAAAGCTCATCCAGAAACGCTATGACAAACTGCTAGACTATAACAGCTATCTGCAGCGGTCAGCAGGAGATGAGTCAGACTTGGCCAAAAAGGAATACGAGGCCCTCAATGCCCAGCTTGTGGAAGAGCTCCAGGTGTTCAACCAGGCTGCTCGGAAGATTCTGTTAAACTGTCTGTACAGTTTCACCACCCTCCTGAGGGACCTGATGCTCACAGCACAGCGGGCTTATTCCGCAGTTGCGCTGGTAAGCACAGAACCAGCACCCAGCCACCTTGGCCTCCCAGGTCTGTTGGAAACCGCACTCATGAGAAACAAGTCCTGTTCAAAGACTACATGTGTGTGTGGTCTTTGTGTGTGTTATTTAAGAACAGCCAATCATGCTGTTCTCTGATGCTCTTCACTTTGATTCCTACTTTGAATCACATAATTTTTAAAGGTACTTCAGTTTCTGTTTTAAATTGTCTAAACATTTTTCATATTGTAGTCCATATTAGAATAGGAGAGAAGAAAATTTTTTGCTTTTGAGAATTACTAATGTACTCAAGTGAAAAGCATTTTGGAGAAATTTATCCTCAAATGATTTCATTCTTTAGTTCATATGTAATATATGTGCATATACATTTAAACTTTTTGTTTTGAAATACGGAGTCATGTGTGGTTGTAAGAAGTTACATGGAGATCCTGACACTCTGCAGTTTCCCAGTGGTAACATCTCGCATAACTGTCTGTTTCTGAAAGGCAGAACTGAATAGTGATTCGAGAACAGTCTCTGGCACTAAGTATTAGTACCTTGTTCTAATACTCACTAATTACCATATTACTTAGGGCAAATTGATTTATCCCTCTGTGTGTCTATTTTCTCACAAGAATGAAAATAGACTAATAGTATGTCATTTTAAAAAATACAAAATTTACCATCTCAACCATTTTTAAGTGTAGAGTTCAGTAGCGTTTCGTATATTTGGGTTGTGTAACACAGCACCAGAACATGTTCTTCCTGCAAAACTGAAAATATACCAATTAAACAAGTTCCCATTTTCCCATGCTCCAGTTCCTGGAAACCATCATTCTACTTCCTATGAATTTGAATACTTTAAATACCTCATATATGTTGAATCATAATGCTTGTCTCTTTGTGACTAGCATATTTTATTTAGCATAGTACCCTTTTTATGGTTTGGTTATGAGGTGTCCCCCAAGCTCATAGGTGAAATGATCAGATTATGTGAGTTGTAACCTGAGTAGTGGATTCAAGATAACTGGGTGGTGGTAACTGGAGTAGGTAGGGGATAGCTGTAGGAAGAAAGTCACTGAGGCATGCCATTGAGGTTTACATTTTTTCCCTGGTGAGTGGAGCTCTATCTGCTTCCTGGTCATCATGTCCTGAGCTGCTTTTCTCTGCCACCCCCTCCTGCCATGATGTTTTGCCTCATTTGGGCCCAGAGTTATGAAGTTGGCAGGGCATGGACTGAACTTTGAAAGCAGGAGCCAAAATAAACTTTTCACCTTTTAAGTTGTTTTTGTCAGGCCTTTTGGTCATGACAATCCAAAAGCTGACAAGAACAGCCCTCAAGTTTCATCCATTTTGTAGCGTAATGCAGAATTTTTCTTTTTGAGCCTGAATAATAGTCCATTGTATATATATACATTTTGTTTATTATTCATCTGTTAATGGACATTCAGGATTCTTTCTCTTTCCTATTGCAAATAATATTATAATGATCATGGATGTGCAAAATCTCTTCAAGACACTACTTTCGATTATTTTGGACGTATACCCAGAAGGAAGATTGCCAGATCATAGAGTAACTCTATTTTTAATGTTCTGAAGAATTCAAAACCCATTTTTTCATTTTCATTTTTATCAATTATGCATGCACATAATTTAAAGATTCAAATTGTTATTTAAGTTTGGCCAAGAAAAAAAATTGTCCTTCACTCCCTTTACTTTATTTTTTTCTTCCTTGGGGACAACTACTTTTCAATTCTTTTAGGTGATTCTCTTGGTATTTACTTTCATATTTTAAAATAAGATTCTTATGTTGCCATGCATTATTTTTCACTTTTAGGCACAATACATTTCACTACAAAAAATGAGGACTTAGTCCTCTTTTCCATGTAGCCACAACATATATATTCACATAAACTCTTGCTATCCAGCACCATTAGTTATACCATAAATTTAGCTGTGTTTGCATGCTGTTTAAACTCTTTGACTTGTGTATCAGTCAAGACATTAGAAAACGTTTACCATTCAAATTGATCACTTGGAGAAAAAATTAATAAAGGGATTATTTGCAAAAATGTAAGGATGGCATAAGTCTTTGCAGACAGTGTCCTGCTCCAAGAGTAGTAAAAGAGGGGAGACATAGGACACCTAGATTTTAAGGGGATAAGGTAAGAGTTTGGCATAGGAATTGGTAGAGAGAGGCATGTGCAGAGGGCAACCTGAAAGAAAACTTAGGAAATAAGTATCCTGATCTCAATTCCTTCCCTCATTCTAATTTCCTATGTGTACTCCTCATTGAACCCATCTGGAAATCAGATTGGGATAGAATCCAGCGGTGCTTAACCACTGAGCAACATTCCTAGTCCTTTTCCTTTTTTTATATTTTATTTTGAGTCAGGGCTCACTAACTTACTTAGGGCTTTCAACTTGCGATCCTCCAGCCTCAGTCTCCCAAGTTGGTCGGATTGCTGGTGTGCAACATGGTGCTCGGGAAGCTGCTGCTTTTTTATTCTGATCAGACTCTTGGCACATATAGCAGGGTGAAAAGGAAGGAGAGTGAATTTGAAGATGCATACAGATAGGCAGCATACAAAGTGAATGCTGGTTAGACACAAGTTATTCTTTCATGCATAGCTTTTGTTTTCTCTGAAGTTGGTAAAGGTTTTTCTTTTGCCAATTGCTTAATTTTTCTTTGCTTAACTTTCTCTCTCAGTAGACTAATCTCTTAAAGACTTTCAGATCTGTGTGGTATTCTATTGTGTCTTCTTCAGAAACCTCTCAGAGCTTTCTGACCTGCTCCAATTTGAACTACCTTTACATCTGGAACTAACTGCAATCCTGGGATCACATTATCCTTGTCATCATTCCGAGGAACCCCTTCTCCTCTCTTCTGTGTGGGATCTCAATTCCTTGTTTTCTAATCCCATATTGACTTCTTTATTGCTTTACATGTCTTTATTTGGGGATGTACATATTTTTGAGTAGTTCCCTGAGAAAGAATGATTAGGGGATGACTATTTCGATATCTTGTGTATCAGAAAATGTCATTCCAATATCACCACCCTTTGCTGACAGTTTCCCTGGGTATAGGAGTTGTTCTTCATGAATATGAAAGCATCACATTGTTCTATTTTATCCTGGCTTCCACTGTTTCACTGAGAATTCCGAAGTCCATTCTGATTCTTGATTGTATGTGTTTTCTTCTCTCATTAGACCCTTTGAAGCTAATAGGAATTTATATTTGTCCCCATAAGCCTGAAATTCAAAGATAGGTGGAATCCTTTCAACAAAAAAGTTTGTGTCTTTCACTTTATACTTTTTTGATATCATTAATTTTGTTGATGATTTGTCTTTTGTTTTTACTCTATTTCTCAACCTCCTGGATTGTACCTCTAACTTTATTATCTTTTCCTACTTATTTTCTATTTCTTTATCACTTTGCTCTACTTCCTATGAAATTTTCCTACCTTAGTTTTCTAACTCATTTATTATTTACTTTTATTTCTGCCCTTATTTTAATATTCAAGGGCTCTTTTTGCTTTCTTAAAAATAAGACAAGTTGCTTTTCTATTTATCAGATTCTCTCATATTAGAGGCATGCCTGAGTTATCTGAAGATCTTGTTCACCACCAAAAGATTTGGGGACTAAATGGCAACATTGAGCACATAGGTGGGAGTTGAAGACTATAAGCTTCACTATTGTGTAATCTGTCATTTCATTTGAGAACCTCTGATAATAGCACCATTATGTCTTTCCTCTTGGGCTGGTCAGAATATCCACAGACAATTCTTCAAGTCTTATGTCTTCAGGGAGGTGATCTGACTACTAAGGTTCGTGGTGGGGAAAGGGGCTTCAAGGTCAGCATAAATCCATTTCTTATTTGCCCTGTTTCAAACATGGGTTCTGTATCCTTGATGTGCCTAATGTCCCTCATTCTAGAGCGTTCTTTTACCATTTGCAGAGAAGGAATCTTCTTCTGCCAAGGCAGGGAAGAGATTATCATCCAACTTCACTGAAATGAAGAATCTAGGGATCCAATTAAATTACACCAAATGTGGTACCATAGTCATTTAGTATTGTATTTCATGGTTTCATGGATTCATGAGGCTCTGGTTGGTCATTCTCCAAGGTTACAGTTAAATAACAGTTGGGGGCTGGAGAAATCATAAAGACTTCTTCAGTTCCCACACCAGACACTGGTGATGGAGTGGCTCAAAAGTTACAGTGTTTGCCTGGCATACCCAAGGACGTGGGTTCAAACCACAGTACCATGTACACAACAAAGTGTCAGAGCAATGAAAGTCACATGAAAAACTAAATAAAATTGATTCTCTCTTTCTCTCTCACTGTCCCTCTCTCACCTTTAAAAAAAAAGAAATATTAAAAAAGAAATTGGTGATGGAATATTGTGGAAGACATAAACAGTTTGTTGAAATAGCTGAGTCTACAGAGATCTCTCTCTTTAATCTTTTAATGTGGTCTTTTTACATGGTGGTACAACAGCTGTACTTCTCCACAGTGACGGAAGGCTTCCAGAGTGAGTGTCCCAAAGAAACCAGCAGAATCTGCACGATCTTTTTTAGTCTAATCTTGAAGGTCAGACAGCATCATTTCCCTGGTTTCATTCATTTCAACATTCTAGTCATTGAGGCCATTGTATGGCTGGAGTTATGGCTTAGCTGGAGAGTGCTTGCTAGCAAGAACAAGGTGCTGGGTTCTAGCTCTAGCATCATGAACAAGACAAAACAAATAACCGTAAATGTCCACCTTATTTTGAGAGTCAGGAACCTAGACTCCACCTCTTGATAAGGAGAATTCATGTCCAAGAATCTGCTGATTTGTTTTAAAATTTAGCACAATCAGTGCTTCTTGTTTTAGACACTTTTCCCTTGCCACTATACCACCCCATTGGTAGATACATACCAACATTAATTCTTGACCCTTTTTTCCAAGACTTCATTGATTTTTTTCCTCCTCTGTTCTGCTTTTATTTAGACTCAAAAACCTTAAAAAAATTATTCCTATCATTTTCACAGGGGTTCTAGATATAGCAAATTAGACTATCTTTACGCAGATGTTCTAGCATTGCCCTAATTTTTCACTATGGAGCTACCTTACGCTTTCTCAAATGCTCATCTCATGTTTAGTAAAGTTTATATCTAATATAGTTATCTAGTTGTCTAAGAGCATTGTTGACTCATTTCTATCATAGGCACCACTGTTGGTTTCAAGCATCTCTGAGATTCAGAATCGAGTACTTGGAGAGGTTCACAATCTGAATTTTGTAAAAGACAATAGTGCCACCTTTATTGAAAGAAAACTAAGTTTTGAAAAGAAGAAGCCTGTGCAGACTTTGGTAAGTTTCACAGCACTGTGACAATAATAAACATCTCTACTTGCTTTGTCCAAATTATAATATCACATTATCTTCATTACCGCTAATTTCATTCTAATATCCTATAATTTATTATGCTTTAAATATCTTCTGTATTTCTACCATCTATACTATAAGCTCCATAAAATCATGGGTTTGTATATCAGTTTTGTACATGACATATCCCTAAAATACCTAAAATGGTGCTTGACACAAGGTAGGCACTCTATAAATATTTGTTGACTAGAATTGTAGAGATAAATCTTATAGTGTAACCCTTTAATTTTCAAGATAAGGCACATCAGGTTCCAGAGATAAAGTGGTTTTCTCAAAGTCACTTTTTGCTGGAGCTTGGAAGGGGTCTATGGCTTCTTTCTTCTGATGAATTTACTGATATTTTTCAGAAAAAGACCTGTAAATCTGCAATTTGTTGAATTAAATAAAACTTACCAAATGCTTAATATAGCAGAGTTGAAATGTTGCTCAACTTTCAAGAGGGATTAGAACCTCTGCCTTCTTATTCTCAAATAAATTTTTTTCTTTTCTACAACACTGCCTTCATGTGCTTACTATAAATTTTTTCACTGAATATCTAACTCAGCTGAGTACTTTACAATAAGAGCCAGATCTATGACTTTACCTTGAAATAAACCCCAGTGTATGATTGAAAAGAAAAAAAATCTCTAGAGAAAAATGTTACCAATTCAATGGGGATTTTATTATACACCTATTTAAACCAAATCTTCTTGCTTTTCCCAGGTGGAAGTGCCACGTCAAACTGACGTTCATCGCTCCAAACTTCTATCCACATACAATGCAGAGGAACTCTACCAAGCAAAGCGCAAGTGCAATGCCACACAAGAACATGACATCAATCTTCTGGAAGGAGAGTTGGTGGCTGTGATGGAACAGAAAGATCCACTAGGAAGTACAAGCAGGTGGCTCGTTGACACAGGAAGTAAGTTTTTCTTCAGAATTACCACCCCTCTTCAAGTTGATTTTTTCTCTGGTGGTCTCTGTGTGCTTCTCTGAGCATGTGCATTTGGAAACAGTATACACATGACACTGGATCTTCTTTCTTTTTCTTTTCTACCCAGTTGTAAAAGGATATGTGTATTCCTCCTTCCTAAAACCCTACAACCCAGCAAAAGTGCAGAAGGGGGATGCTGAGAACAAATTCTGTGATGATGATTTCGACAACATCAGTCTCTTTGTGTCTTCACGGCCAGCCAGTGATAGTGTCACAGGGACCCCAGAAAGCAGCATAAGTGATAGCAGCTCATCTCTTAGTGGCACATGTGGAAAGTCTGAAGCAAACGGCACTGATGTTGACAGTTTTCAAGAGGTAGATGAACAGGTAAGAATCTGACCCTTAATGAAAAAATACTTAGTTGTTCAAAACGTGAATGGATCTCTAAATGTACCCTATTTTACTGGAAGACTCAATAGGAAAGCTCAAGTTTTGTCATCAAAGAGTCCCAGCTCTACTAGTGTGTACTTTCTGTGGACTGTTTTGCAAAGAATTTAATATTCTGAGCCTGTTTCCTCAAATGAAAGAAAGGGGAAAATAATTCCTATATTGGAGAGTTTGATGTTGTAGAGATAATGCATGTATGTAAAGTGCCCAGACAGAGTAGACACTCAAGAAATAGTAGCTGTCACTGTTACTACCCTGCTGCTGTGTACTTAGAGTGAAGATGTACTTTTTATACCCTCCATTAGAAAAAAGCAGTTTAATACTGAACAGATTGTGACCATTAATAGCATGTAGGAAATTGTTCCTGATTCATCTAAAAGCAGCATCTTCATTGAGCTATCTAGTATTTGGCCATTTTTAATCACTTGTATAATGCCATATAATACATACTGATAGTTTTAAGGGCTACCCAATCTCTCACTGCACCAATGCAAAGGCTACTGGTATAATCCTATCATAAGATGGTAAAATTTAACTATAATATAGGGTTCATTTTTGCTTACTCAATAAAGTTTCAGTATATTGAACTGTTAGTTCCCAAGAGGTAAACAAGTATTTCTCTTATTTAACTTCCTTTTTTCTTTAGTGATTTTTAATTAAGTAACAAGTTTATTTTGTATTGGGGTAATAAACCTCTTTGCGAAAAGTTAAAACAGAAGGTATATGTAAATTAAAAGGTCTTTATTGCTTTCTTACTCCCACACCTCAGAGATGGTATTTGTGTATATCATTTCAGATATATTCTATGTATGTACAAATGCATGTATTTATACAAATAAGAAACATATGTGTTACATGTTTTTCCACTTAATATACCATTGACATAACTATACCCAAATAGCTAATTTATTCCTATGGCAAATAGGATCCTCAGTATTTTCCCTCAAAGATCAAATGACCAGGCTCAAACTGAAGGTCTTCCCTCTGCAAAAGGAAAATCTATCACAAGTTTCAACAGGTTTTAAAATGAAATTTTATCTCAAAAGATTAGGAATCATTGCTCTAGAGGTTTAAGTTGCTTATCTATGTTCTCTTTCAAGCAAGATGAGAGATTGTTGGGTAAAGAGCCTCCAATATTTTCTAGGATAAATCTGAATCAGGAGTCTTATGGGTAGGGAAAAAAATTACTCCTTTTAATGGGACAGTTTTGTTAATGAAATTGTTTAATGAAGGAAATATTGTGACTGGTATAATTAGGAAGTATTGTTACCTTACTTTTGGGGGCCTCAGAACCAATCCACTCAGGGTCCTCCATACTCAACCTACAAAGAAAGCGTGGGTTGCTTCTGGGTGATTTGGAAGTGTCCCTAAATTATGGTCCAGAGCCTTTGTTGAATAATGGGGATGAACTAATAGATATTCACATGACAGTACTGAATTTAGACCAAGGGACTTAATTTTTAAGTTTTTCACTCACTTCTTTTTGCTACATCAACAAATATAACAAAAGCAATACCTACCACTTCCTGTGTCCATCAAATAGTAATGGTATAGTATGAATTCGTATTCTGTGCTGCATAAAACATTACCACAAACTTAATGGCTTAAAACAACACAAACTTATAATTCAGTGTCCATGGTCAAGAGTTTGAGTTTGGCTTAGCTGGATGCCTTGCATAGGATCTCACATAGCTACAATCTAGCCATTGCATGAGTTGTTGTTTTTTTTTTCTCCCCTGAAATTTGAGGTTCTCTTCCAAGCTCATGGTTGTTGACAGAAATCAGTTTCTTGTTCCAGCTGCACTGAGCTCTTTGTTTTCTTGCTGGAAATCAGACAGGGACAACTTGTAGCAATTAAGGACTACTCTCAGATCCTTGCTTTGTGGCTTTCTTTATAGGCAGTTTACACGTTTTTTTCTGCATGGTCAATAAATAGGTGAGTGTCTCTTTGACTTCAAATCTCTCCCTTCTGGGGGCAGGTGGGGGAGGAGAAAGGGAGGGAGACTATGGAGGGATTTAGAGGGTAAATCTGATTTAAGAATATATGCATATCATAGTGTTACTTTGGATGCATTTTTGATTGCACAATAACTAAATTTCTTAATTAAAAAACAGAAAAAAAAATCTCTCCCTTTTGAGAGATTCAAATACCCTTTTAAAGGTCCCTTCTGAGAAGGTCAGACCTAATTAGAATAATCTCCCTTGTGACTAACTCAGCCCTTTTCTTAGGATCTGAGGCACCTCTGGAAAATGTCTTTACTGTTACCGTGTAACACAACCTAATCACAGAAATGAAATCCTGTCACATTTACAAGTTCCATCTACAATTGAATAAGATTATAAAGGACATGTGTAACAGGGATGGGAATCTTGGGGTCCACAGTATATAAGTGCCTTGTTTGGCCAGAAGAATTTTGTCCTTGGCATTTGCAAAGAGAATCACGCTTAATAATGAGGGCATATCAGTATCCAAGAATTAGTGCTCTTTTCTATATAACTATTTTATATAAATATTATTGAAAGACTACTTTTTTACTGATAAAAACATTGAGTTTTACCATAAATTTCTAAGTTCATGGTCTGGTCATTTATCTTGTTTTAGCTACTTTTGATCATGATGTCTAGTATGTCAGTATTTAGAAAGTCCTTCAAAATTTGACAGGCTTAATTATGTTTAAGTAGACATTAAAATGTAGCATTAGAGAGTTATTTTAGAGAGCTATTTATTGATTTCATAAGATTTTCAAAATGTTGGTTTTTAGTTTTGGAAAGGAAAATTAAAATATGAATTTTTTGTTAATTGGAGAACTGGGATAAAATAAATAAAATGAGGTTCAGTGGAGCCAGGTAATATGGCTTACTACAGGTGGAAAAATTAAATGCACAAATATATAGGATAAGAGAATGTTGGGCTAACAATGGTACCACAGGGAGAGATCTGATTGTTGTAAATGATGGGTAAAAAAATTGGGTCTGAATCAATAATACAGTGCTATATATTTTTTAAAGTAAATACTGTGGAGAACTGGGTTTTATTCACAGAACGCTATAAATAAAATGAATCAGAGTTTTACTGAGTGCAAAGAGGCTTACCCATAAGAGATGTTTTAGTAAATACCAAGAGAAATTAAAAGAGAATTAAATGACAATGGTTTAAATTAATGACATTTTAATTAATATGTCTGGACCAAAACATATAAACATTTAGAGTTATAAAATATAGCCTAAGACAATTAAAATATTGAAAATGAAGAGAAATCTTTCAGTTCTTAAATGTATCACAGGTGGAAAACTAATAATTTGTAGTCTAATATTAAAAAATGAAAAAGATTAAAATAAGAGATACTTTAAAAAGATACCTGTCTTTAAAAGCAGACTTACTTCCATTTTGAGTATAGAATATATGCCTTCATGTAACATAAATTATATAAAAACTGAAAAAAGTTCAACCTAAGTAAATTTTGGACCATGATCATCTAAAGTATTGAAAACACATTATAATTTAGTAGTTTAAATTTATGATTTCATGAGAATCCATATTTAATGTTTAAAATATAATTTCATACTAAATATCTAGGTAGAAGATTTTATGTTCCCTTTGAGAGCATTTGTGCCAAAATGAAAGACTATCACAAATATTTAGGTATGGTATTTTAGTATATTCTAGCCTGTTGAAAAATCTATTGCCTCATTGGTGAAGGATACGTAGTATTTCTAAAAATTCCAACAGATGGTTTGCAACTGTGAGTATAGGCTCTTGCGTATTATTTCAGGAGCTGTATTATAGCACATCACATTCCTAAATGCTTTTGCACAACAAATCCTTTGTTTTTGTGGATTTATTCATTGTTTTCACTTTCCAAACAAAACAAGTAGTAGAACAACGTAGTAGAGACTCCAGTCCCTTTCCACAAGAATACCCTCGGAATAGGCTTGCTAGAACAAGACTATGGTTAAACTATCTGGAGACATGGACCATGAATAGGATTTGGAGTTAGAAGATATGGGTCCTAGCAGTGTCTTTCAGGTGTATGATTAAAAGTACATTTCTTCTCCAAGTCTCAGCTCAGCACTTTTGAGGATAAAGCACAAGTGATATGTAAACTGTCACAAGCTCTATAAAAGGTCTTTATTATTGCTACCACTCCATTGCTGAAGAATTTATAGTGCCTCTTTTTTCCCTTCCTTTTTTACTTCCATTACAAAATAATCAATGTCTAACAATCTCTCTTCTATTTATCTTGTATGATACAAGATAATCTCCTGTACAATATCTAAATGTTTCAGCCTAATTCAAATCAAATCAGCAAATATTTGAATGTGGAGCAAAATTTAAATGTATGCCATTTAGGCTGCTATAAGAAAATATAACAAACTGGGTGGCTTATAAATAATAGAAATTTCTCACAATTGTGGAGGCTGGAAAGCCCAAGATCAAGGCACTGACACTTTTATTGTCTTGTGAGGGCCAACTTTCTGGTTCATAAATGGCACCTTCTTGCTAGGTTCTCACCTGGTGCAAGGGATAAAGGGTTTCTGCTGGCCTTTTTTTTTTTTTTAAATAAAGGAATTAATCCCATTCCTGAAGGCTCTGTCCTCATGACCTAATCACCTCCCAAAGGCCTTATTTCAGTATCATCACCTTGAGGATCAGGATTTCAACACCAAAATTTTAGGGGGAAGAAAACATTTAGACAATAGCAATATGGTTCCTCTGCTTAAGAAGCGGCTCATGCTGGTTGCTAAGGCAATAAAGCAAGCAACAAAATCAAAATTTAATCAAAAGTTAAATAAGAGTTCAAGATTTAAATAGAACTTAAGCTACAACATAGTCCCCTGCATCATGCTGTCCAGTCTCTTTTCCTTGTTAAGTCACCTTATTTCTGACAGTTCACGTTATCAACTGACCCTTGATTTTGAATGTTAATATGATTGCCTTTTCACCACTGTATGTTTTTATCTCTGAATATGAGTTACCTTGTTTTTGAACTTTGTCATTTATGAAGTTAGTTCTTTTGAAATCCAGCTCTTAATTTTGTAATTAGATATCATTTGTGTGGGTTTTTTTTTTTTTTATGAGAGAAGGACAAGTGAGACAGACAGAATCAATTTGCATTGAGTTTTTCACACGGCCTTCGTTGCTCTGACACAGTTGTGTACGTAGGTGCTGGGGTTTGAACCCGTGTACTTGCGCGTGGCAGGCACGCGCTGTAACCGCCGAGCCGCCACTCTAGCCACCATTTGTGTGGCATTGTTCTTGGTGGTAATGTGGGTTTTTGTTGTTGTTGTTTTGCTTTGCTGCCATTACTTTCCTAGCTGAGTTCTAAGGTCTCTGAAAAAATAATATCTGGCACTTGGTGGGTACTTCATAGAGTTTGATTATACAAATGAAGATATGTATGTTGTTAGCCAATTGATTAATTTTATACCATAATTAAATATTATTGTCACCAGTTATGATTTCACTGGAAGAGGAACTAAACACCTACTTTAGAGCTTTCTATGCAACTAATAATTAGAAAGTGTTCTTTTGAGGTCAGAGAAAAATTCTTTTAATTGAAATATGTTTTATTAGTTCTTCTAGGTCATTTAATATATAAAATTGTAAATTTAATTCAATGTCATTATAGTGGTCTGGAAGATACATAAAGGAATAAAGAAGTAGCAATGAGAATCATCTAACATCATACCATTCAACAAAATTAGCAATTTTAGGCATAAATTGTTTATCTTTTATACTTTTTTCCTTGCATTCTATTTCATTGCAAGCATTTTCTGTAGTTAGTTTCATGAAACCCCATTTTTTTTTTTACTACAAATTTCCTTATTTTGAGGGTCTAGAATTTAACTCTTCTCCTCTTGCTAAACATTTAGCATATTCCTATACTCTTCCCTCTTTTCACATATAGGTATTCTGGTAACATTATTGTGTAAAATGTTTGCCAGAATTTCTGTTTCTGTAGAAGAGATTCTTAAACATATTTATTCAAAAGGAATTAACTTTAAAAATATTTTAATAGAAACTGCCAAATTGCTTTCAAGCATGGACAATTTAAATTTTTTCCAATAGACTAAAAATGCTTATTTCATTACATTCTCATTTGAGTCATATGTTAGCAAAATAAATCCAGAAAAAAAACTGGTCAAAGTGACTTTGAAACATGGGAAAACTTTAGCATTGCTTCTAAAATCTGGAAAACCTTTGTTACGTTTCCCTGAAATTTTAGGTTCTGGTTCCAATAATGTCATTTGCTTCTTTGTCTAGATTTTCTATGCAGTTCATGCTTTTCAAGCAAGGAGTCACCATGAACTCAGCCTTCAGGAGTATCAACGAGTCCACATACTTAGGTTTTGCGATCTAAGTGGAAATAAAGAGTGGTGGTTAGCAGAAGCTCAAGGGCAGAAAGGATATGTGCCAGCTAACTACCTTGGGAAGATGACTTATGCTTAAGAAAATAAGCCTTTGACCTTCATTTCCTGGAAGGTTGGTGATTGACTACCTCATAAAACTGACAATCTGAAACTTTGGACTAGAAAGCAAAAAAGCTTCAAGCTGGTGAGCTGATACTGTACCAGGCTTTTTTTTTCTTGTATCAGGTTTTAAGTAAGACTGCTGTACTTCCTAACAGAATTACTTCTTCAATGTGTTATGAATACATATGGAAGGAAATATTAAGCAAACAGAACACCAAAGCAAACAGCCCAAGCTCCAACTATAAACTACTTACAGGTGGAGACCTTTTGAAAAACAAATGGGGTTCTTTTGTCAACGTGCAAGACTGGATCTAAGAAGAGATTTTTTTTCTCACTAACTTTTTTAGCATTATATATATCACCTCAAACATGTTTTTGTTTTTCATATTACTCACTTGGACATATACATGTTTTTCATATTACTTACTTGGACGCACACACACACACACACACACACACATATATATATATTCACATACATCATATACATTATGTAATTTAAGCAAGCACTATTTTGTTTTTTGAGTATTTGTGGAATGGGGATTGAACCAGGTCCTTGAGCATGCTAAGCAAGCATTCTACCACTGAATTACATTATCAGTCCATGCAGTTTATACATATCTGTATAATACAGATTATACAAATATATGTGTAAGACATAGCATATGCTACATATACATAATAAAAATTAATAAATTGCCAAATAGAAGTCTTTGATATAGAAGTTGCCTTCAATACAGGTTATGAACCAAAATTAAAAAACTGAAAAATGTTAATATCTGATATTGAATGTTAACTATTTGTTCTAAATGCTTTATATATAGTAACTTATTTAATACAGCATGAAAAGGAAACCATAGCAGGGCATGGTGGTATACACCTTTAATCCCAGCAACTCAGGAGGCTGCAGCAGGAGGACTGCAAGTTCAAAGCCAGCCTCAGCAATACAGCAATACAGCAATGCTGTAGGTAACTTAGCAAGACCATGTCTCAAAATAAAAAAATAAAAAAAAGGCTGAGGATGAGGCTCAGTAGTTAAGCACCCCTGGGTTCAATCCCTGGTTAAAAAACAAAAACAAAAAACCAAAAACAAACAAACAAAAAAACACCATAAAACCATAGCCCAGAGAGGCAAGAGAGGTGAAGTAATTTAGTCCAATTAAGTGGTAAGGCTGGGACTTGAACCTAGTAGTCTGTTTCTAAGGTCCATGCCACTAACTACTACACTGTGCTTCTCCAGGAGTATATACATTTGTTATCTGTAAAGCACTTAGAGATGTGAATAATGTACACTGAGAACCATTCCTCTCTCACGACTGTATTTAAGTATTTAAATTTTGTTCAAAATTAAGGGCTTATAAGGACCTCCAAATGAAACCTAGAAAAATGAACTATCTAGGTTCCTTATTTTTATTGTTGCATCACCATTTGTGAAAGTATAGCTATTTAAAACCTATTTTCAAGATTGCTAATGACACTTTAATATGGAAATATTTCTGGATCACTCAGTCATTTAGATGATGAATGAGGAACATGTGCTTCATGTTTTGCACCAAGATGTAAATATTTTTAGTTGCAATTTATTCTTAGACAAGGCAAACACTGAGGACAACAATGTCCTGGAACACAGAACTTTGAGTATTGCTGAAAACTGTCCTCCAAAATTTCAGGTACATTTTGTTAAAAGACAGTTTATTGAACTAAAGATGCTTCTTTGGAACAGAAAGGAATAAATCTGACTTTAGTATTTCCTTTAAAATAAAATTAAGGTGTATTTTTATTATCCACATAAAATGTGCTAATATGACATTAAATTTTAAGGTTTAATTGCTACGGTGAAAGATTTGATCTGTATGTTACATATTACTGAGGATTAAGAAAAATGAAGAGTACTACTTTTCAGAGGCAGTTGGCTTTTAAAACACACAACACACAACTGACTGTACAACCACAGAAATTCATAAGATAGTCAGGATATTTACATGACTGAAACATTTGTATTTTAAGATCTAGTTCCTAAAATAATCTAAATATGGCTTTACAAATTACTTTGTCATAAAATATTTTTGTGCTTTAAGCTGGCAACTAAAGGAAGATATTTAGGCACTTTTAATGTCTTTTAATTATCCTTTGTACTCAACTTTAAAACCTTAGTAAATTCTAGTTTGCCTACAATGAAGGACTCATTACTTATAGAAACTACACACGTCCCAAGAGCAAAATAGTGGCAAACTTTTTTTATATGTACATAAATATGCCTTAATATTCTCTGCAAAAATAAAAAGAATTGTATAAACAGCATAGATCTGAACTAAGTGACTGGATGTATACATGAGCAGCGTTGTCTACTGGTGTGGTCCTAGGATTGGTTTTTCCTGTTCGCCCTTTGAAGAAGTCACAGTACCAAGATTCTAGCAGCAGTTGGTCGCTGAGTAAGAGTTGTAATGAAGCCACCTACTGCAGCTTTCCCCCTATTGTGGTGAACACATATTACTATGAATGGGTATTAGAGAACTCATTGCAATACATGCATGTTTTTAAATATTTTGATTAAATTCAAATAAATTATTATTTTGAGGTCAGACTTTTTTTTTTTGAACTCAATAAAAAATAAACTTCCAAGAGAGTTATGAGATGTATAAGTCTTCAACAAGTTTAAAAGATAAAACTGTTGGTGGCATCAGTATAATTAAGCTTAGGTGTGCTAATGTAATAATTTTGTTATTTTTTTTAACAATTAAAATATTACACAGAATAGGATCCTCTGAAATAGGTTTTTTTTAAACCAAGAATGAAGGGGAAAATTTTGTAGCCATTTTTCTTTTTAAAACAAATAAATCAGTATATATATTTAACCTAGCTTTAATTTTTAAATATAATAAACTAAGTTTATGTAAGAGTTAAGAAAGTGCAAAAAATGGTAATCCAAAATTACCATGGATGCTAAAATTGTGTGAAAAATTCACCAAGTCACCCTTTGAACATTCCTTGTATTTCAGAGAAATATCTTTAAAATGAAAGTTGAAGTGCAGAAGAGACAGAATGCACATTAGAGTAACTCATATTAACCTAAAATAAAATTCATACTTTCGATATGGACATTAAGTGCGTGCTTCCATTTGTGACAAATGTAGTTTGGATGATTTACAAAAATTAGTGTTTTCACAATAGAAACTTGGAATTAAAAACTCTCATTAGTTTCTTAGATTTTTTTGTCCATTGGGACAAAACCTTTGAAAGCCATAAAAATAAAAGAAAAATGTATTTATATCATAAGATGGCAAAAAAATCTTATTTAAATCCTGCTTATGAGTTCCTAATGTACTTAATGCACTACTCAACAGTGAAAACATGTAGACCTCACAAAACTCAAGCTGAATTAGACATACAAATTTACACTGTAGTTGATGAGAAAGTAATTACATTTCATTGATCTGAAGGATACTAGACTTTATAGGGATGGATCACAATTTAGAGAATGTTACTCTTTCAAAAGTTATTTTTTTTTACTGCCCTTCCTCTATTTACGCTAAGTAATACGTATATAAAAACTCAGTCACTAATTCTCTATGATCCAAAAATTTATTCCATAACATATTTTACTCCAGGGCTACTGACACTCAAACTGGTCTCTGTAGGCCAGCTGCTGCTTTCATAATTTTAGAGTCTAGCTAGCTAAAGTCAAGATTTGCTTTATTTTTTTAGAAAAATAAGTCAAACTTTAACAAATGAAATGTTCTTGTTAAAAAATCTAGGGAATATAGTCTTTGTAATATAAATTTATTTTACTTGATGTGATAGGTAAATGTATGCCTTTCTCTAATTTCTTACATAATTTTTATAAATATTGTACAAATAAAATTTTATTTTGGTAAAACGATGCGTTTTCTATACAACCTATGGTCATCACAATGTACTTTATAATCTGTTACTAATAAACAGTACATGCACTGCTAAACAGTAAAAACAATGAGAAGTCACAAAACTCAAGCTAAATTAGACATACAAATTTATATTTGATGAGGAACTAATTAAATCCTTGTTGAGAACTGAAACATCTCACCTTTAAATACAGATGTGGCTCAACTTATGATGGGGTTATAGCCACTGTAAATTGAAAACACACTTAATACACCTAACCTACTGACAACCCGTAACTCAGCAACAAAGTATACAGTAAAATATCAGTTGTTTACTTGGATGTGTAAATCCCTGCGAGTTGCAGTTCACTGCCCTCGCCCCGACACTTGAGAGAGTATCATACAGAATACTGCAAGCCAGGGAAAATTCAAGGTATGGATTCAACTAAATTAAGTATCATTTTCATACCACTGAGAATTTGTTAAGTTGAACCATCATAATTCAGGGGTCATTTGAATTAGAGGCCTTCCATTCTACCTCATTCTCATCTATAAAGGAGGAAACTATGGAGAGACAGGGATTCAAAACAAGGTCAATTGATTTCAAGGCCAGTGTTGCTTCAGCATTTCTATTTTTTTCAAGTCTCTAAAATTTATGGTTAATATTACAGAAAATACAATATACAAATCAGAAAAGCAATACCAAATTTCTATGAAAGTGTGATTTGAATAATCAATCCTAAAAACTTGCGTATGAGCATAGCTGCTCATCTGTCTACTCATTCACTGAGCCAACAATTTGTCCATTCTTTGAGAGCAGCAGACTACAATGCTGTACAAGCCAAACAAAATCTCTCCCTTCCAATGCCTTCAATTCAAATGGGGAAACAAACTATATAGAAAACAAATAAAATGATAAGTACTATTTTTATTTTCATCACTGCTTAGCTATACTTTATCAGATGTATATACAATTACACATATACATATGTTCTAAATATATACACATATATTACCAATACAAAGAATCATATTCACTGAAAGATAAATTATTTGCTAAAGTCTTGCAATAGAAATTAAAACATACTTTTCTTCTTAATTCTATCTAGCACATATTTTCTATGATGGAATCAAATTTTTCATTCCAAATGCCAATGTGCAACCTGTACTTTAATTTTTTACAGGTACTAAGGTTACTTCAACTAGTATAGTTTTTCCAATGAGCTTGTATCAAATCATTTTGTTCAGTTTAGTCCAAACTGGTTGTAAACTATAAACAAATGATGATGGATTATTAAAAAAATGGTTTTTGACCCTAAAAGGGACTTAGCGTTTAGGCCAAATAGATGTTTTATCAACAGAAATCTGTTTCTAAAACAAAAACATCTGCAGGCATATTTTAATATAGAAATATTTCCTCCACATGTAAATAATGGGATTATTTTAATATTGGATTCTAATTTACTATGAATAATTTACTGCCATTAGTTAAAAGAACAGTTTAAAATAATATTTCTTTAGAAAAACAGCAAACTTAATTTAAAAGTTTTACCTTTACAGAAATCATTTGTCAAAACATTTTAGAATAAAGTTAGGAAAAAACCTAGGGATTAAGGAAGAGTTGAGTTTAATGGTTTATAGAGTGAAAATTTTGTAGCACACATGAAAGTTGATAAAACAATGCTAGTCACAGTTTTGTAAAGTGGGTATTTCTTGGATTTATAGTTTCTGGAAGAAATGAGGTATTCATGGATTATTAAATGACTGCAGCATTTTACTGGGAATAGTACACAGCTTTTTTCTGGTCCAGAAAACTATCTTAAATTATAATATACATGTAAAAATGATGTTAGGCTAAATTAGTTTATAAGGCAACAATTAAGAGCCTTCCTGTTGCTATAATGAAATACCTGAGACTGGGCACCGTTATAAAGAGAAGTTTATTTAGCTCAGTTTTGGAGACTGAAAGTACAAAATCATACATGGGCTCTCATGACAGATCCCCTGGCTGCTTCACCTCATGGAGGATGGCATCATGGTTGGAGTTCACGCTAGAGGACTTCACAGTACAGGAAACCAGACAGTGATTCAGGAGTCAGGCTCAGACTTTTAGAGAGCTCAGAGCTCTCATGAGAACTTTAATCCTTTCCCAATGACCTAATGACTTCCCACTAGATTCCACCTCTTAAAGGTCCCACCACCTCTTAATGTTGACACAATGGGGACTGAGCTTCAAACACATGAAACCTTGGGGGAAAAACAAATCCCAGCTATAAGCATTTTCTGACTTAACAAAATACAAAACATCATTAAGAATTAATCATTATATGGCAGCTTCTTTTTACAAAGTTAACAAAGATTAGGTAAAATGCTAAAACATTTTTGAGCAGTAAAAACTTCCTTTTCTTTCATGGTAGAGGAAGAAGCAGTATGTAAACAAGTCATAAATTCTCATCCACAAAGACTTTGGAAATGGATATTTACTCAGTTCTCAGGAATGTGCATAATCAGGATGAGTCAATCTTCAAAAAGTTATTGACTATAAAATATGTGCATATGATACATTGGCAAGGTGAAAGGAAATGGGTAATGTGACAAAAATACTATATTAAAAGGTCTTAAGTTTAAAATATTTTGGAAGAATAAATTCTGAAATAAACTGGAATGAAGTGATAAAAAAAGGAAAGCTGTAATAGAGGAATATGGGAAGTTAATCACAAAAATTTATTTTGAAAAAGATGAAAAAATTGGAGAGGTGGAATCAGTTGAAATGATGCTGACTACTGACACTGAGCACTACAAATACAGGGGGAAAGTACAAAGACATTTGACATTTAGTTATCCCTGCTACCTAGCAAGGCACCATTCAGCAGGATCAATTCTTGGAGCTTTTTGCTAGAACTATTTCTTTAAATTTGCATATACTATCAATCTTCTGAAGTTCTCATCAAGAATTAGTAACTCTAATCATTTTTACACATTATAGAATAAATCAAAAATATTAAGGACCAATTTAAAATTAAAGTTTTCAAATTGTCCTATATAATATTTAGCATTTTAAGGTAAGAAACAATGAAAATTTGATAATCAGGATCTTTATTAAACTGCAGTGTATTACAGTTTATATTCTAATAGTAACCTTTTTGTTTCAGGTAAAATGATATAAAAACCTGGTTGGTCAAATCACTTCTTGAGTTTCTTTTGGGCAGCTTTCTTCTTGACCATCTGTAATCGCTTCATAGCATTGAGCTGAGATTCTTGTGAAGTTGGGCCTTTAAGGGATGCTGAGGGACTGCTGTTGGATTCTGAAGTTGTTTTGTTAGTGGTACTTCCACTGGGCCCTGATGTACCACTATTTCCATTTCCACTTAGTTGGCTGCTACTTCCTGGAACTAAACTACTAGGACTTGGAAGACCTACTTTGCTGACATTATCACAACTAACTGAGCGACTTAGGCCAGTTTTGCCTAAGGTTAGAGGTGGAGGGGGCTTCAATGGTCCAGTGGGCGAAGTATTATTACCAGAACCTATTTTGGAGCCTATTCCACCTTTGGATGATGTTGCCAGACCAGTCAAACCCACAGGCTTCTGGTTAGCTGATGAGGTAGCTGGTTTTGCACTATTGTTTTGTGCTGCTGAACTCAATTTTGTTGTTGATGGACCAGAGGAAGTTTTGGCTGCAAAAGCGGCCCATCCAGTTAGGCCACTAGTTGTTGAAGAGGAAACACTGGTACTAGAAGAATTTCCTGAAATAACTGTAGGTGGCTAAAAAAATAAGATGAGCATTACATTAGAGCCAGTATAACCAATACCTGTGTAATACCTTGAGTATATAACATTTTTACTTATTAGACATTTTATAACAAAGGAATGGTTTGGGAAATATAAATCATACCACAAAATTAGTTTCTTATGAAAGTGATCTAAAAAAAAACATGGAACAAAGCGTATCCATTGATAGTGGGTGTGTCACAATTTGCAGAACAAATTTGTGAATGTGGTATTTTTGTTTAAATGATTCCAAAAGAAAATACAAGGAATTCCTTTAGATTGTTACAAATCATAGCAGAAAATCAGGTTTAGTGCTTTAAACTATTTTTTTATCCCCACCCCAAAAGTATTACTTAGCTCAGAAAAACATCTCACTCTTTAGACTTTGCTTCAATGACTTGCAGATCATTTAAAAAATTGAATGCACTCTTAATGGACAAACATGCCTACAACCAGGATACTGAGAAGGATGCTGCCTAAGATGAAGATTCCATCAATAATTATTTATTGAGTGAATTTGTGAGAAAAAAACAGCTGCATATAGATTCTACAGCAATTTTTGGTTTTAAAAAAAGTTGCTATCAGGGCTGCAGTGGTGGCTTGGCAGTTACAGTATTTGCCTAGCATGCATGAGTATACAGGTTCAAACCCCAGCACCCATGTATACAACTAAGTGTCAGAGCAGTGAATGCCATATGAAAAACTAAATAAAAATTGATTTTGTCTCTCTCTCTCTCTTAAAAAAAAAAAAGTTGCTATCAAATTTTGAGTAACAGCTACTGCATTGCAAAACATGCAAACACACAAAGTTAGAAACTTGGAAGTATAGAACTTCTATGACATATAAAAATGAAAATATCTCATGATTTTAGTGTCACAATGTGTCCATGTATCCACTGAAATTATCACATAATAGATTCCTACTTCCATACAGAAGATACTATCAACTGCCTAAGAGCCTGTCCAGTGGCATTTTGGGTAGGCCTGACTCATTCCCAGATGTTTCGTTTCTTTTCTTTCTTTTTTTTAAAGAGAGAGAGGGAGAGAGGTAGAGAGACAGAGAGAGAGGGAAAGAGAGAAAAAGAGGATCAATTTTATTTAGTTTTTCATGTGACTTTCATTGCTCCAACACTTGGTTAGGTATGTGGTGCTGCGGTTAAAACCTGCATCATTGCACATGCCAGGTAAGTGCTGTAACTGCTGAGCCACTGCTCCAGCCCCCTAAATATTTCTTAAGGGTATACATAACACTTCAACTTCTCTGATCAACTTCCTAACATGGCTAATCAGAAGCTCATTGTGATAACAGTGATACCAATGCCACAATATAAATACATAATGCTCTTATTCACAAAAGTCTTTTTCACTTTCACATTGGGCAAAAATGTACCTATTCAAAATATTTTGAATTGAACTTCCTTTTTTTTTTTCTTTCTTTTTTTTTTTTTTTTTGGTACTGGGAATTGAATCCAGGGGTGCACTTCCTCTCAGCTACATCTTCAATCCTTCAGTCCTTTTTATCTTGAGACAATGTCTAAGTTACTGAAGCTAGCCTCAAATGTGGCAATTCTGCTCCAGCCTCCTGAGTCACTAGGATTGCACCATGCCTGGCTTGAACAGAACTTACTAATACTTTTTCAACCTTCACATTAAGACTACCTCATCAAAGTGTGAGGTCTACATATAAGTAATGGGTAAAGTTTTATAAAATAACCTTGCTTTTCAAAATGGTTATTATTATGCTTAATATGTATCCAGTTATATTTTAGAACTGACCTCTGCAAGAATTGATACAAACATATTTTGCTTTTACAAGATGATATTCAATATTGTCTATGTGTAAACTTTTTTTTTTTTTTGGTACCCAGGATTGAACCCAGGGTCACTAAACTACTGAGCCACACACCAAAATTATTTTTAATTTTGAGACAGGGTCTTGCTAAATTACTTAGGGCCTTGCTATGCCGAGGTCTCAAACTTGCAATCCCCTGGCCTCAGCCTCCTGAGTCGCTGGGATTATAGGCATGTAACACTGCACTCAGAAACATTTTTAACCAATGAAAAGTTAACCATATAGTACGCTCTGGGACCTTTGTTTTACAAGAGGAAGAGTCCAGACTTTTGTTCACATGCTTTGAAAAATGATAAGATTCTGTTTTTTGCACAATAATATCACATGGTAACTCAAGAGATCATCCTGAAGGAAAACTTTACATAAGACATAAATAAAGGGAGGAATGCATACTGGTAATAAGTGAAAAAATTAATCAAGAAAGCAAAAGGACACAGGCTTGAATTTCAGTTTTGAAAGATTTATCTTTTTCTCTTTTCTTTCTATTAAACATAAAATTGTCTGCCATATGGCTAAATGATCTTTCAACAAATTTCACCAAAGAAAACCCATTTGAAGTAATTAAAAAGACCAACATTGACAAAGTATAAACAAGAAAGCAAGTTCTATGTGTTTGGCTTATTTTAATGGCTGGCTGTTGCCAGGTATTGCTTTTCAGCACAATGACAGATGGTTTATAATACTAGAAGTAAAATAAGACAAACATGGAGACCAAGCAATTTACTTTCTATTCAGTGTGGAAAATAAACTTGTCAAATATTTTTATCTATACTTTTGTTGCCATTATTCTAGATAAAAAGCCACTTACTTTTTACATGTGAATGGCAACAAAATGTTTTCATAGTAAAGAGTTATTCATTTTAATCATAAACACCCCAATATTTCAATTATACAAAAAAATGATAGCTAAGACCTTAATTTATTTGCCAGAAAATGATTTCATGTTGGATTTCCTAAAAATAAACTTTAATAATGACAGGTTAATATAAAATTATAAAAAATGATTAAGTATTGTATATAGCAATCCTAATTACTTTTAGTAAGTTAGTCTCTGCAAGTCACCAAGTTCCTATATGACAAATCAGTAATGAATATCATCTGGAAATCAACTCTTCATTGGTAAATAAAAATAAAAATGATCTGCAAAAAAAGTTTTTTTAACTTTTTTTTCTCAGAGTACCTTGTATTCATATACCTTTCACCATACCAAAACACTTGAGCTTGCCTCTTACAGCTACCAAGACAAGATAGTATCTTTAGAATTTCTGGGGTCAATCTTTGAAAATTTAGGGTTAACATTCTCTTCTATCTTTAGTACTATGCCTAAAAATGCAATATATAGTTCAGCAAAAGTATTCTTTTTCTTATTAAATTATAAGACTATTTTATCTTACAATACTATAATTTCAGGATCTTAATAATAATGTAAAGTAAATCTAGGAATGAGAAAAGTGATACTCATTAGATAGAATAATCCTTTACTTTAAGAGGTAGGTACCACGAAAGTTAATGATTAATAAAGAAGAGACTAAGACAAAGAAAACTTCCTCAATAGCCAACAAGTAGGGAAAAAAAAAGTTAAGTAGCCAATCAGCTCAGTAGTATAAGGTGAAAAATTCATTGCTATTGCAGGCAGAGGTATTTAGAATTTAACTTTAATTAAGTATATAAGTATATAACTACACAAGAAAGGCAAGAAATGTCATTTTGAAATGACCAGATTTTTCCTATTTGTGATAAAAAGAGAAAGAGTAGAGTTAGGGATGAGATAATACAAATTTTCCTTTTCTAACAGTAATTAAATATATAAAGTTTTCCACTAAATTTCTTATTAAGCAACTATTGTTTAGTCAACTAAATTAAGATACAAATATATATAATAATGGAATGAAATATACCTTGACTTCTGTTCTCTTGAATGCTAGGAATGTTGTCTCTTGTTTGAGTTTAGTTTCTGGTTTCTTTACCAATGGATCTTTGACAGCAGGAGCTACAGAAACAACTGTGGGGGCTGGTTTCTGTGGTGGTTTCTGGGTTTTTTGAGCCTGTAAAAATCAATGTATTAGATACAAAATCCAATAGAATACATAAAATATCATAAAATTTATCAGAGGACTAATCACTGAATTAAATAGTTTAATGTTTTAAAAAATATTGTGATGAAACTGACAATTGATTGTTAGATAAGTTTTTTATGATCACCATATTATTAGTTTAACACATTAGTTTCTAAACAGTAGTGATATTAAGAATGAGAAATCATAGTTATATTATATTGTTTTAGAAATAATGGCCAAAAAAGTCAAGTCTACACATGCTCAGTATGAAGCAATTTTTTCCCCCATGAATATTTTTGTCCAATAGTTGGTTGGACCCATGGATACTGAATATGCATTTGGAGGACCAACCATATATGTAACCAGTTAGCTTTAGTCATCATGAAGATCATTTAAGAGCTTTCTTCCTGTGATCCAGGCATAAGGCTCTGAGTTACTGAGGATACATTCAGAACAGCTGATTAAGGAAGAATTTAATTCCCTTTTCATTTCTAAAAATTTTCAGTTCATTTTGTCCAATAATTGATTTTTTCCTTCATTTTATAACTAACCATGCTACTAAATTCTCTTATAAACTCTAATCATTTCTCAGTTTATTTTTAGTGTTTTACAGGTAGATAATAATAACTGTATTGACAATATGATGCAGTGCTGGAGAGCACAATTTTTGGAGTCAACAGAACCAGGCTTAAAATCCAGCTCAACTACTTTCCAAGCTATGTTCCCTCACGTAAAACATGTAAATCTCTATAAGCCTCACTCATCTGCCAAGTGCTAATAGTACTATCTGTTTCAAAGGTGGGTTTTGAGAATGAACTTTGATTATATAAGAGTTTAGCAAAGAGTCTGGTATACGTTGTGGGCAACAACATTGTTACTATTTATTCAACATCATTATTTACAAAGGATGGTTAAACAATCCAGAAGAGCCTATCTATATTGTATAGGGAAAGATATTCTCATTCAGTTATTCCACAGTCTTTCACAATACTCATAAGTTCATACAGTACCATGCCAGGGAAATTATTAATAATGTCTCCATTTCTGGAAGCTCAAGTCTGGCCTTTTTTATCCTTGTTCGGACCTTCTTGTGTGGTCATCTTGTGCTATCATTTGCATATTACATAATCTTGGTTCTTAAATTCCCATTCTTGCCACTTTTTATATTACATTTCTGCATCAAAGTACACCAGCACACCTACTCTCAAACATCACTTATAAAGCAACATTCAGACTAAGAGTATTATTAAGGATGCCAGAAGACTATCTGTGGTAAAATCTCTCTTACTACCAGGAAAGGAGAGCCCTTTTACCCTCTACTGTAAAGCCACATTATGAGAATGTAGTCCTTACAGGTAAATCAGACATATACAGCTCCATAATCATGCCTTTTCAATCATACATTGCCTTTCACCTTACATCTACCATTCTAGAGGTTGGACTCTGAAGACCAAGCTAACTCGTATGCTTCAGCAAGTTAAGATTCATTATAATGAAGCCCGAGAAAGAACCTCTTCCTAGGAGATCATGTTTGGATTTTCTTCTGACTCCCCTGTTTCAACTAGTCATCATAGAAATTGAGTAAGAAGTACTCGGAACCCCTTTCCTTTGAGGATAATGTTAGTTTAGGGAACTAGGATATGAACAACACAGTGCTGTTCAACAAGGCACTACAGTTTTCATTGGATGACTGCTTCACATGTTGCAAAATATAAATTCTCCACTCACTGCCCTATATGGTGAAGCAGTGAAAGAACACATCCAGGGCAGCTGTGGTTCAAAAACAGAGGGCCCATATATGCACCCTAAAGAGTATAAGCTCATTGTAAAATTAATTGAGAGCTACTGCAGATATTTAGACAGAAAAGGTCGGTTAAGTATTTTAGATGAATAATTCTAAATGTTATAATGTGAGTAAAATAGGTTGAAGGGGAGCAAAGAGAACTTTTAAGGGGCTATTGTGATAAAAAAATGATTGAGTTTTAGAACAGGGTAATAAGAGATTTAGAGATATACAAGAGGTAAAAACAACAAAATGAGCATACAAAGTAAAATAGAATTAAGAGAACACAAAGAGGCTAAGTGTGGTGGCGCACACCTGTAATCTCAGCAGTTTGGGAGGCTGAGGCAGGAGGATGGCAAGTTCAAAGCCTGCCTGGGTAACTTAGCAAGGCCCTAAACAAGTTAGCAAGACCCTGTCTCAAAGAAAAAATGAAAGGGGTAGGGATGTGGCTCTGTGGTAATGAAAGGGGTGGGGATGTGGCTCTCAGGTAATTAGAAAAAAAAAAAACTTGAAAAAAGAGCAATTTTAATTTGAAAGATGTTGAATTTAAAGGACTTGTAGGACAACTAGTCAGCTGCAGAAGCTCACCCAGAAAAAGGGTTAGAACCCTAAACACAGAGCTGATGTAAAACTAAGCTCTAAGAAATATAGAAGAAAAAAACTTTGGGGAGAAATATGTTTACTTTAGCAATTAAAAAAATTTCAGTACAACAACTTTTTTTTTTAAACTTTAGAGACACACTAAAGACAGACTACTGTCACCCATTCTTTTGACAATTATCAATTCTTAGTGGTTTCTTGCCAATGTCCTAGAATGTACTACATTGCTCACTGAAATAATCTTGGTTGAAGTCTTGGAGAGCAAGTTTAAATTGTAAACTAAATAAAAATCAGACAAAGAGAAAAATATTGAACCTTGTCAAAGATATGTACTGTTACAAAAGTATGCACACTATTGAAATTTTACTAATTTCTACAGGAATAAATAAAACATTTCCTATTTCTGAATCAAAATGTCAAATGAATATCTGGAATTTTTACTTTTAACTAAGAACTTGTCACCTTAAAAAGAAATAGGTGGCTGGGCAAATTTATGCAGAAATTCATTGAACACATGAAATCTATCAAGAGTTCTTAACCTAAAGGAAGAGAGATTGGGTGAGAGACAACTCACCAAAGTACACAGCAACTTTTTTAAAAGGAAAATTATGAAATGAATTACTGACTTTTTAAATGAATAAAAGTTAGAAAGCTATCCAATATGACACACTATGTTAGTGAAAAGTAAAAAGTACTTGAGGAATAGAAGATAGAGACAATGAAAAATAAAATATCAAGGAATAGAGAAACACAGAGGGACAAAGATGCATAATAAGTACTGACTTTGCATAGATTAGTAGGTTTGGTGGCTTAAACTCAGGAATAGACATATTCTACATTTTGTTTCAAAACTCAACAAAGATTGAGGCTTTTTATCTTACCATTTTCTACCATACTTTGTTAAATTATACACTGTTTGTAAATACATTGACATATAAATAAGGAATGTTCATATTTTGTGAGTCCTCAATCCTGTTAATCTATATTAGAATAAGTTAAAAGCAGAACAGAAAAAAATGAAAGTAACATGATGTGATCTTTCGGCAGAGAAACATAAATCACAAACAACACTATACGTACAAACTTTAAATAATCAGCTTATTTATATTTTCAATGTTAAATGTCTAAATTTTTATTTTGAAAGCATATATCAACAAAAAAGTACCAGAGACAGATTAAAATAGAGAAAAATATGATTCCTACCATTCTTTTCATTTGTCTGGTACATCGGGCACAATACCACACTAAGCGAGGGTCATTCACTTCCTTGTCCGTCACCTGGGGTTTATGGCAATCTTGGTGGTAGAGATTATGGCACTCTTGACACTCTACCAATTGATTACCAGATGCCACTGTCATTTGTCTAAGAAAAATATACCATTAAACATTATACCTTCATGTTTTCCTATCTTGATCATTAATGAGTTACCAAAATGCGGAAACTGAACCTAATTATTTATAGTGCTTAGCATAACACTGTATAGGCACAGCATTTAATAATGTTTGATCAACTGAATAGAATGAAGTAATATGTATATCAAAAAAGATTAGTCCCAAAAGCACGAACATCTATCACCACTGCTGTGGATTATTATAGTAAGTCTCCTAAGGAAGGGTTAGTTACTAAATCTCTCCCTTAATAATGCTTTACTGTTTATTTATAACATGATAATTTTCACAGCAAAGGCTGAAATAAAGAAATCTATGTGAAAAAAGTAGTTCTCAGAATGAATTTATTCAGAAGCATGACTCATTTTATATAAGATTCACAAAAACACAGTTCTTTACTCAGTCTCAATGTACCCAAATTAAATATTTTTATTAAATAAACAGCAACCAAGGTGGCAATCTTTTTTGTTATGTTAGGTGATAAAAAGTACCATTAAAAACTAACCCCTGACATCAAATTATTTTCATTTTAAAATGACCTTCTACTTTTACCAAGTAGAATTATGTTTTTATAATTATGCATTCAAGTCTTTAAACATAATTTAGTATAACCTACATTCCTATCATTTTCACTATCCTTAGAAAATATTTAATGGTATTTTAGGAAATGACATGTATTTATTTCTAATAAGTGCTATCAAAAATAGAGAAAAGAAAAAAAAGTGACACAAACTTCCTAAACAGAAACTTGGAAACAATGAAGTCTGTTACTGAACATATTCTTCCTCAGTGAAGAAAAATGCAATGATCCTTTCCAAGTATAGAAAATAAATTATAACATAATAGATTAAAGAAGCTATAGTCGGGAAAATAAAATATTTTATAATTTTCAAGACATTCAATTGCCAGATGAGTAGTCGTAAGGCATAATCTCTTTACTCCCAAATAATGCAAACAAAAAAGAAAATGTCCATCTATTGCAATAATTTTGTGGGGGAAGGAGAGAGGAGGGAGGCAACTGCTCTTAAAAAAAATCAAGCTGGGGCAAGGTACAACTTACCTACAAACAACACAGGCCAATCCCATCTCCATGGCAAAATCATCAGCACTAGTTTCCTCAAAACTGGAAAGGTCAGCCATAGCTAAATCCTTGCTTGTTTGGACAGTAATGGGAGAGGATCTTGTCTCTGGTTTCTCCAATCTAGGTTTCTTTGGAATATCAACTCCTTCAGTGACATCAGATTTCAACTATAGAAAGTATCCAATCAGAAAATAATAATGATATTAACACAGTAGAATAAACTTTAAATCATTGAGAAATAAAATAGACAGTGTCTAATAATTTAATATGACCTACATTCCCATCATTTTCATGGATATTTTCAAATAGACAGATGTGCACATTAAACACCTGTAAAAGAATAACTAATTTATAATTAGCATGTCAAAAATAGGAAGATATAAATAAATAATTCAGAACACATATCTATTTCTCTTTGTATTCTTCTATCAAAGAATTTTGGAAGTTCAATGGAATATATACTATCTTCTTTTTCTTATGATTTGAGAAACTAGCACTATTAAGGCTAGTTTTAAGTACTTTAAATTATGAATTTCTAAAATTTAAAACATATTAAAAAAAAGAAAATACTGAGCTGTTTACCAGTGATTCAGACTTAAAACATTGCCATATTTGTTTCAAAAATAATTCTGGCTCCTTTCTTTAATGCATAAATACTAAAGAAAAAAATGACAGGCAAAAATTAAATTCTAGTAAGATGTGGAAAATTTGGAATTCTTTTTTTTTTTTTTTAAAGAGAGAGGGAGAAAGAGAGAGAAAGAGAAAGAATCGATTTTATTTAGTTTTTCATGTGGCTTTCATTGCTCTGATACTTCGTAGTGTATGTGGTGCTGGGGTTTGAACCAACGTCCATGTGCATGCGAGGCAATCACTGTAACCGCTGAGCCACCACTCCAGCCCCGAAAATTTGGAATTCTTAAACATTGTTGTTTACAGTATAAATTTACTACATCCACTTTGGATAGGAATTTGGATATGCCTAGTAGTGTCGAGATGTATATACCCTACTACATCCACTAATAGGTATATGTCTTATAAAAACTATTAACATGTCCATGAAGAGGTACGTGGAAAGCTTCATTGTAAAAGCAAAAGGAGAAATAATGCAATTGCTCATCTGTAGGGAAATGGATAAACAGTTTTATACACAGCATGCATTTTATATGGTAGTTAAAAGAAATATCTAGATCTACGTACATCAACATAAATTTCTAAAACACATTGCTGAGTGGAGAATAACTTTTTCCCCACCAAAGGACATATATACATAGTATGTACCAGTTGTATAAATATAAAACTATAAAAAATAATATTATGTAGGTTATGAACAGTCATTTTTTCATAAAAGTATGAAATTATGGGATAATACCCACCTTCAGGGCAAGAGTTATTAAAAATATTTTAGTGTAATTATCTTATTAATTATTAAAATTTTCTAATTACTGTTTGCAGAAATCATTCAAAATATACAATCTAAGACTTACCAGTGACCCTGTTATGGTGGATGCCAACAGGCAACAAATTTCATGTCTAGACACTTGCATCTTTATTTTTTTCTATCTTTATTTCTCAATAACCATTCCATCCAGAATCTCTGAGTTACAGTTAAAGTTTACACTTGAAATTACTATACCCCCAGGGCTCAAAAATCTGCTGACAATGACTTCAGTAAGTGGTTAGAGAAATGTTTCTAAATTTTATTCATTTTTCAAAAAAGTCACTATATACAGTTATCAAAATATATTTACTGAATGACTATCATTTATTTATACCCAGTATTATACAAAAGAAACAGTCATAAAACATTCTTTTTGCCTATGAAACAGCTGAATTACTCTTTTATAAATTAAGTTAAAATAAAATCTTACTTTATCAGCAGGTCTCTTTTCAGCTTCCTTCTTTACCTTTTCAGTTGCGAGGACTTTGCCATTATTATTACCTGAAGGAAGGCTGGATGATGTTTTGGGCTCTTGCTTAACAGAAATAGATTTTGTGTTTGAAATTTTGGGAGGTTCCACATCCTCAAGGATAAAATAAAAAGATACCAGTAATTAAATATTCAGACTATTTTATACATTGTAAAGAATAGATAATAAATCCAATTTTTAGTTTTTTTTCAGTTAAAAACTTAGCTCTCCTGATCAACCTAACATCCTTTCTCTCTCTCCCTCTCACTCTCTCTCCTTTTTAAGAGAAAAAAGATTGATTCTCACTTTCTCTCTTAAAAAGATCATCTGGCTTTTGTTTCTCCAACATTTACTTGTGTATGTAGTACTGGGGTTTGAACCCTGGTCTTTGCACATGCCATGCAAGTTAAGTATTCCAACAGCTGAGCCACTGCTCCAGCCTCCTAACATCCTTTTCTTAAAGGACTTACGAAATAATTAATATACAAACTGCACCTACCTAAAAGTATAAAATACACAAAGTATGATTAAGTTTTGTTTAGTTTTTTTTTTTAATTTGGTACCAGGAATTGAACTCAGGGCACTTAACCACTGAGTCACATCCCCAGACTATTTTTTATTTTTTATTTTGAGACAGAGTCTCACCAAGTTTCTTAGTCTTGCCAAGTTGCTGAGGCTGGCTTTGAACTTTCAATCCTCTCCTCAAAATATGAAAAGTTTTGACATATGTACACATCCAGGACACCATCATCATAATCAATAGAATGAACATATCCATTATTTCCCCAAATATAGTGATTACAAAGATGTATACTAGAGAAACTTAGGCATTGAGCCTGGGACTTGACCCTGTTTTGAGCTTCAGATTTTGATTGGCCTTGGGTAATTCTTTCACTTCTCATTTTTGTATCTAGGTCTCCAGACCTGGGTGACTTGGAGTTTCTGGACTAGAGCTTTAGAACAATTTGAAAAAATGTCTTAATAGGTATTAAAAAATATAATAAACATTGTCATTCACATAGAGTACATTATATGTCAGGTAGCTACTACACCAGTTAATGTATGTACTTTGTTTAAATTTTCACAATTCTGCAAAGTAGTTCTTATGATTCTAATTTTGCCAATAAACAAAGTCCAAGTGAAATGCACTTACTATGTTTCTCAGTTTCCTAACTATAAATTGAGGAAAATAAATAATACCTACCTCAAAGGACCATTATCACAAGTAAAATTTACTACGTACATAAACCACTCAGAAAAGTGCCTGGAACAAAGTAAATGTTCAAGCTATGTTGTACATCATCATAAAACTATAAGTTGTAAGCTGAGATTAAAAAATGTTTTTTCTGGTTCCAAATCATATATCCTTCTCACATAAAGCTGACATTGGCTGCTTTGTTTTTTATTAAGATTGGATCTACCTAGTTCTGATTTTGTCCACACCTCCTTTTCCCTTAAATTATCCTGTCCACGCTTACTTTATTGAAAAATCCCTGTCCTTTTTTACTTTATTATTTTTTTGTCCTTAAAACATTAGAGAATAATTAGAATAAGTTGTGGTTATATTAAACAGCTTTAAAAAAATTCTGATTATAAAGAATTGGAAATTGAAGTAAATTGTGAAGAAACAGGCTGCTATATAGGCAGTAGAACAGAATATTCCCTAGACCAAACTAACTTTTCTGTGTGATGTAACAGTTGTCTGAAAACTTGAGGAAAGAAATTCATTCCACAAGGAAAGATTATCATGGCAGAGATTGTTTTGAGATGATCTAAATATTACCACTGCACTTCCATAGGCAGTGCAAATCTCTTCCCAAGCTTTTTATTCATGTAAGTACCTTTTGAATTGGACGATAACTTGAATCAATGCCCCGAGCCAAGGATTCATCAAGCAGTGCTTTTAGCTTTTCAGCAGAATCTTTACTTTTTGAATGTAAGAAACCTAGTGCTTTCAAAAAAATGGGATCAAGTTCCAAGTTCACAGTAGCAGCCATTGCAAACACCTGAAGAAAAAAAAAAGAGGTAGAAGCAATTTAGTGAAAATGTCCAATTACTTATGTCAAAGTTTTATATATTTTGTTCTTTTATTTATAATAGTTAATACTGTGCAGATGACATAAAATTTAAAATGTCCAAAAAGTTATTACAGATAAAAGTAAGTTTCTTATCCCTGACTGGCATTATCTAGTTCTTTTCATCTGGAACAAGCAGCATTACGTATTTTCTGTGTATCCACATTCCATGACAAAGTTTTAAATGAAGATAAGAGCGTCCCTATACAGAGCCCTTTCCTAGCAGTTATAAAAGGCACACATTTAGGGATGGAAGGTTGCTTGGTGGTAGAGTACTTGCTTGGTATGCACAAGGACCTGGTTTGATCCCTAGCACCACATACACAACTAAGTGGAGGAAAAATAAAACACAGATGGAAAAAATAACATTGACTCTCAAAAAAAAAAAAAAAAAAAAAAAAAAAAAAAAAAAAAAAAAAAAAAAAAAAAAAAAAAAAAAAAAAAAAAAAAAAAAAAAAAGAAAGAAAGAAAGAAAAGAAGTAAACCAAAAATGATGTGTAGTTTCAGTACACAGGAACCTAATTGCATTTAGGCCAAGTTTACTACATATCAAAATTTCTCTTCTCAAACCTATTTCCACAACAGAAACAAAAATTAATGTACATGTGGGGTGCATGTGGGGAGGCAGGTCACAGGAGAGCAATGGTTAAAAGGCACATTAACTGATGGCTATAAAAGTCACTGCTGCAAATTTTACTTCAACTTTTTTTCCTTCTTTTGTCCTCTGCCCCAGTGTTGGCTGTCTCAGAAAACTTATTAATGAAAACTTTGTTAGACCATATTTAGATTGTAGTATCTCATGCATTAACTTCTTTTTTTAAAAAGCAAGGTTTTTAAGAGATGTTAAAAACGTAACTCACAGAACCTATAATGCAGTATGTTTTAAAAAACTTAAAAAATAGTCAAGGGGCTGCAGTGGTGGCTGAGTGGTTACAGCACTTGGCTGGCATTTGCAAGAATGTGGGTTCATATCCCAGCACCACATATACAACAAAGTGTCAGAGCAACGAAAGTCACATGAAGAACTAAATAAAATTGATTTTCTCTTTCTCTTTCTCTCTCTCTCTCACTGTCCCTCTCTCTTCAGAAAAAAAAAAACAATACTCAAGATAGCTGAAGACATACATCAAAGGCTTAAGAAGTTCTAAAACATCAAAAAGTTTTGTTTATAGTTAAAAACAATGCTATCAAATGGTTCTACTTCTGGTTATCACTTTTTCAAATACTTCTTCAGGCAAAGAATTATTGAAATAAAAACCTATTCTTTATGTTCAAGTATGTAGATCAATATACTACAGCTTGAATGTCTATCCTTGAGATTAGTATTATCATAATGTGGGCTGGAGTGTTGGTTCAGCTGCTGGAGTGCTTCCCTGGCATGCACAAGGACCCGGGTTCAAATCCTAGCACCACATACACAACTGAGTGTTGGAGAAACAAAGGCTGGATGAAAAATAAAACTGATTCTCTCTCTCTCCCCCCCAACCTTTTAAAAAATATAATAATGCATCATATTAGCATTGCTACAGTTCAGGATATGTCAGCAATCCCACAGCAATCCTCCACGGGCTTAAGATACCATTAAAACTTGCTGTAGGTTGAATCATGACATATGAAAGCTCAGGCCAAAAATGAATTTTCTTTATTCATTTCCCTTCTACTTCCCTCATCATCCCTCCTCATGCTTGAGAAGAACACACACAAATACCTGTAGACTTTTTAAAAATGTTTCCAAGAAGGTATTAGTAACGTATTTGATAAACACACAATTATTGCCAAATTCTGTGCTCTACTAAAATATCATCTAAATCACTTATGTAAGGGAGCCCAAAGGCCAATACTAAAATGAAAATGTAACTGTTCTAACAGTTTTATTTGTAAAGATTTAACAAAATGGAAAAGCAGCCTGTTGCTGTTTAAAATTGTATTATTACACATATCTCTTTTATAAAGTGGTAGGTACAGAGAAATTATTTTAAAATTTACTATGGAAATAGATATCATATATACTCTAAGGAAAAAATACTTCCTCAATATAATTTCCATGATTAAAGGGGTAAACCTGCCACTCCTCCAAAATATACCAGGGGAAAACAGCCTTGTCTTTCTTTTGGCCTAATTTGATATAGCTAAAGGGGACAGTTGTTTATCTATCTAGAACAATCTGTTTCACTGGTTACCGACCAAAGGGTTGATACCCAGAAGAAAGCTTGTAATAAATAAGAAAAAAAATTTACTTTAAATTTCTATGTTGAAAAATGGAAGCAAAGTATTTTTATATATTGCTATAATAAGAAATAAAAGGTTTATATTATAGATTAGTTGAAAATAGCACATAAATTATAAGAAATCATAAATACCAATATTCCAATATAAACTGTGGAGTTAGTTCTTTTTATACATTCCTATTATAAAACTTAACAGGCTTTGTACCCCTGTCCTAATTACTGGTATGTTCATTAAATCCAGTGGTATACACTGTGGAATACAGGAAGAATATGTGAAAATTTCTGTTTTTAATTATAAAATAAGCTATTAACAATCAGAGTTAAAGTGTGTGCATATATATGGCCAAATATACATATTTCTATATATATTCACATGCATATATATACACACATATATACCCATACACACTCTCTCAATTTTTTAACTCATGAAATAAATGAAAAACGGTCTGGAGGCCACTGCTCTAGTCTATCTAGCAACTTCCAGTTTCCCTTTTCCCCATTATACATCACTGCTGCTTTAAGGTACAAACTATCGTTCCCTTAAAATTGTTCCAGGGCTCTCATTCAGCTCAGCTGTTCTGCTTCTCCACATTAACTTCGTTGCTGGCCCCTACTAATTACTAACATATTACTCTATATTTTCCATTTTTCCTCAAGCACTCATTTACTCTATTTTTACCACTCTCCACAATGACATCCTCTCCCCTACAACCCCTTCCAAGGCAACGTTCCTTTGACTTGTGCCTTCTCAAAGAGAAAAAAAGAAAAAAAGTCTACAGAGAACTTAATTCTGTCTTGCAGCTTTTGGAACAACATTCCATGACCATTATTTATCATCTTCTGAAATTCACATCTGCATCTTCACTATTACTAACATATAGAACGTCTGCACAGGCTTTTCTTCCTCTCTCCTAGCCCTAATTTTTGACAACTGGACACCTATCAATGGTCTTCTCCAACTTCCTCAGATTAGAATTTCAACCTCAAGAAGCTTTACTTTCAGCCAGTGAAATTTGAAACTTGCTAAAATACTCTTTGACTATATTCAATCATTTTGAGTACTATTTTCATCACTCTTCCACAGTCTTAAATCAGTAACTTCTTTAGGGTACCAAGTCAACCTTCTTTACAGTTTATCTTTTCCTTTGTTTCTATTTCACTTGTTCTTTGAATTTATAAAGGCCTCCTCTTGTTCCCTGTGTGTTCTCCTTATTGGCACCTCCTTGCCCCAACTTCTTTCCTTCACCACACAGGAAGCAATAGTTGAGATTAAAATAAAATATACTCATGGCTGTTTGTTTTATCCTTTATATTTTAGTTTTTTTAACCTTATACTATCTATCTCTGTTGCCTTTTTAAATTCTCCTTTCTTACTGGCAAATATACATACAAAGTCATAAAGCAGCTGCAGTATAATTTGTCACTCTATCTCCTTTACGGTTTCCAAAAATATTTTCCTAGAGTTACACCAAATCATGTTATTTCCATACAATTCCTTTCCTGTATATTTCAAAACATAATTAAAATACACTGTAAAAGAGCCATATTATTTTTCACTGTAAAGTATAAGAAAATAGTCTTATCTCCATGAGAGTAAAAAACATGAAATTTAATATGTTAAATATGTTTAATTTAAAAACTTAGGTGTTGCTATTTTAAAAAAATGTGAGAAAATCAATATTTACCGATTTAATACTGACAATGACCTAGGAAAGTAATAGCAATGGTGTTGGTGAGAGTGAATTCTTAGATCACGCTAGGATTGATCTGTAGCAAATATACATAAGTAATACAAAAAAACTCATTACTAAACAATTCCTTTTCTCCATCTCTTATCCGTTTTTATTTACTGCAGTATGTTATTTTTACTTGCTATCCAGCTTACATCCCATGGTCCAACCTTTCAATGACTACCTGCCAGCACTGTAAATATCCCTGGCCCCATTGTCCTATAGTTTCACCTACTCTGTAGAGACCACTCCTTCTAGCCATCTTCTCCCCATCTACACCCAAACACCAAGTGCAGCTGAGAAAAATACATATATACTCTATATCTTCAGAGTCACCAACTTGATCTTGGTACTCAATGCAACTTATCCTATCATGCTTCTCTGGTAAACTCCCATCCGTACTTCCTGCAAACTCCAGTTATACCTTTTCCATCTTCTTTAAAACTGTTTCTCTATTTCAGTAGATGGTCTGTCTTCACAGAGATAGCAGAAGCTGTCACTGAGGAATTAAATTGACTTCCTGCTACACATCCTTTCCTCTTTTCCACCTGATTGAAAAAGGAGATTACTTTTTATGCAATGCCACTTTCATTTGGACCCCACCTCTTTTTAATACTCTCTGGAGCCTTGAGCTTTGGATTCTTTAAAATATTTTTATTATTTAAGACTTTTTCTAGGGCTGGAGCAGTTAGGGCGCTTTCCTGGCATACGCAAGGATGTGGGTTCAAACCCCAGCACCACATACACAATGAAGTGTCAAAGCAACAAAAGCCACACGAAAAACTAAATAAAATTCTCTTTCTCTCCCCCCCGTCCCTCTCTTTCTTATTATTTTTATTGGTGCATTATATAGTTGTACACAATGATGGGATCTGTTGTCACATATTCACAGATGCACATAATACAGCAATACAATTTGGTCAATACTCCCCTCCCCACCCACACCCCCTACCTCCCTCCTCCCGTTCCCCAAATACCTTGCCTCTCTTTCTTGGTCCTATATTTTTCCTAAAATATCCAAGTACAGTGACATAATTCTTATACCTATGAAGAACATTTTTAATATACATGACTGTAGTATATACAGTGACATACTTATAAATGCTTGGCGTGAACCTTGCTTTAACTCAGTTCCAACATTTTCCCTTCTCCTCTCTTCCTATCACCCCTTGTTATTTTTAGATATAATTGACAACAGGATTAAACATTTACATTTTTGTAAAGGCATGCAGTATAGCTTATTCAAGTATCTTATGCAGTATCTTGTAACTATATCTCATAAATATTGACATATTGCATTTTTCTTGCAATTCATTTTTCACTTTTTCCTTTTTTAATTTTTATTAAGGAGTTGAGTTGTCAAAGAATCTTAAATGTGTATGAAGTGACAATATATGTATTTGGTCTTAAATCAGTTTTCCCCATAATGACCTGTCCCCTGTCTCTATTCTTCTATATTATACTCCTCTAAAAGATGTGTGTGTGTGTGTGTGTGTGTGTGTGTGAGAGAGAGAGAGAGAGAGAGAGAGAGAGAAATTGTAAATTTTCCAGAATGAAATGATGGTATAAGTATCATTTGACTACTCAGGGGGTTGACGTGTAGGCTACTCTTTCTAGAGGCATCTTTTCATTAGCATTTAAATCTATCTGAACCTCTCCTATCCTGTCTTCTAGCAAAACTTCCTCAGAACATCTCTACTCTTTGCATTATTTTTCTTCATTCCTTCAACTTGGGCTGCAATTCCTGCCATTTGGTGTTTACCCCATCATTTTATGAAACCACTAAGGTCATTCTTCAGCAAATCTGATAAATACTATTTTCCCTTCTACTTCTTAGTCTTTTTTGTCGGCTCCTTCTATTTCAATTGAAAATGAGATCCTCAAGGATAGGTATGAGATATCTTCTTGTCTTAGTCTACTCCTTCTTCCAAAAATGTATTCTCTGGATCAGTAGCATAGGCATCACCTGGAAATAGGTTAGAAATGAAAACTCCTGGTCTCCACTCCCAGACCTACTGAAGAAAAACATCTGGGAGTGGGGCCAGAAACCCTCAGCAAATCTGATCCATTCTACAGTTTGATACTACTACCCTAGACAATTCAATCTATAGTCTTTTGCCAGTGATTAATAAATTTCTTTCTCCAGCCTGTGCCTCTCTTCCATGATCCAACTGTCAGCTGACCTGGCTATTTCACTGGGACCACATATCATACACTCTTTTCTTACTAGTTCTTCCTCTATTATTTCCTTTTTCAAATGATACTTATCCCATTGCTCCATCCAGAACACTGGGAATCAGGTTGAATTTCTCCAACTTCCTCAACTCCTACTCCCAATTCAATCACCAAACCTTTTAAATATATCTCAAATCCATTTACCTTTTTCAATTGTTCCTACCATCACCTTAATCCAATCTATCATCATCAATTATCTGGCCCAATGCAATAATAGCCTAATTGGTCTTCCCATAACCTTTCTTGTCCTCCTCCAAATTTCTTCACATAATTCACTTACTTAAAAACACTCTTCATGGTCCAAAGTTTAAAAAACAAGATCTTTAACAAGGTCTCTGATGCTCTACATGATCTGGTTTTACATGTAAAGCAGTTACAACAACACCTGGCACAAAATATGTGCTCATTAAATTTTACCTTCTAGTTCAGGCTAGTCTCACTGTTAGATCCACATGACTTATTTTAAATATTCCAATATACCATACCCTTTCTTTCCTCAGTGCTTTATTAAAAAGATTGCTCTACTCCATTTTAATCATCCTTCAAGTCTTCGGATTTTTTTTTCTTTCCTCAACAAAATTATATGGGCCCCAAACTTTCTGTATTTATTGATAATATTTATCAGTGTTAATCATATAAACAATATCTGTATGTCTCATTAAAATGTACATTTCCTAAGGGCTGGATTGGTTTTACCTACTGCTATAACCTCCATGTCTACTAAAATCCCTGGAAAACAGCAGTCTTGAGTATATGTTGGTCAAGTTATATACAAGCCAGATACTTTCTCTTTCAGAAAATTTTCTCTTCCTGTGAGTTCTGTTATATTAAGCTTTTCTGGTTTTCTGCTTATATTTCTGATTACTCTTTTAGTGGTTCATTGTTCCATTCCTATTGTTCTCAGTACTGCCCAAATAGTCTATCCTTGGCTTATTTCTGATGCCACTTACTTCCTTGGTAATCTTATAGATACTGTGTTTTAAACTATCATCTCGAGACAGATGATTTGAGACATTTTTTTCTCCACTCCAGTCTCTCTTAAGCTAGAATATCATGTCCAACTACTTGGCAGACATGCTTACCTGGTTGCTCTAATGGCATCTCAAAACCAGTTAAAATTAAAATTGAGATTATAATGTCTCCCCAAAAAGTTGTTATCTAGAACTTTATATCAATAAATGACATAACTCTGTTAATGAGATCTGAGGTCTAAATCTTCCACTGAGTTCCCCCCTTCTCCTTATATCCAAGACAACAAGCAGGCCTTTCCTGTGGATTCTGACAGCATGTGTTGTTTTTCAGTTCTACTGCTACTACTCAAAATCACTTCTTTATTAGCTTAGTTGAATTATACTATTCTTGACTGCAACACTTGCCATATTAATTTTCCTGAAATGAGACTTTTTTCATTTTTTTTCTCCTTTTCTTCTTGAAAAATTAAGATTTCCCATTGCCTTTGAAAAGAAGCCCAAATTTCTTGGCCTGACATTTAGAAGACAATTCATTAACTGACATAAAACTGCCATTCTTTATTCCCAGATATTCCATATAGCAGATCCAATCATTGTCTAGAAAACTTTTTACCCATTTTTTTTAAAGTTTAAAAAAAAAGTTTCCAAATCTTATCAAGACCTGATTCAAATATTACTACTCATGAAGATTCTGGCAACTTCTGTGCTTTTCCACCCCAAATTCTTTTAATATTCTCTCTTTTCTAATATGTTATGTACTTTCTTTAGTACCTTTTTCATGGTGCCAGAACTTTCTACCTTGAGTCACATTCTTTTTGATACACCTATCCTTTTTTACTATTTCTTTGCTTATTTATAAAGTATCAAAAAAAAAAGACTACAGAACAATTGGATTAAGTGAGCAAAGAAAAGTTTAACCAACTTGTCTCTCCTACATAAGTCTAATCAATTCCAGGTCGCTTCAGCAAAAGGTACAAACGAAACTCCAGCTTCCAACAAAACCAGATATTAAAATAACAAAACAAAATCCACCCTTTGATAACTAGGAACTTGTACTATGTTCCTATATGCAATGCCCGTTTTCCTAACCTTTCACCTGGCATAAATTAATTAATCCCACTGGAGTGTGAACTCCACCAGAGAAGGGACTTTTTTGTTCAATGTTATTTCCCTATTGCTTGGAATTTCACAAGTGTTTATACATTTTTATTGGATTAAAGAAAAAGATTTTTGTTTACATATCACCTTCCAGGGCTTCTGTGATTTCTCCTACCTAAACTGAGTAGTCATGTATAAATATAAATAAAATTTCCCCTAGATCTCATTTTCCGCCCCACCTAACAATTTCAAAATTAGCCCAAAGTTGATCATCTACATGTGCAAGAGATAAAGGAAACTGACTCAATTCGTGCATAGTACTCTGGAAACCCTTTTGTTCATGTCTTTGCAAAGCTTTTGAAATCCTTTTCAATAAATATTCTTCTGAAGATGCTCCCCTTACATTCCATTCCTCCACGGAGTACAGAGCCCTGGATCACATTAACGCCTTAGAAACTCTTCTGGAAACCCAGGACAGGCGAAAAAGGCCCCCAATCCAAAAACTAATCCAACTGCAGAGAAGCTGAAAAGCGACAGGAGACCGCGTAAAACCAAACTGAATTCTCTATCTTTTGATCAAAGCAAAACACACCGAGGGCCTAGCACAGTGGAAGGTTCTTGACAAGGGAGCCAGAAGATGATTAAAGAGCTGTACAGAGAGGTCGCCGAAACCTCTGAGGTCCAAGACACAGTTCCAAAGACTTAATTCCTTGGGTCGGGTCCCCAAACCACAACACCCTCGGAGGAGGCAGGGCTCACTGAAAGAGGAGCGCGGTCAAGCTGGGGCACGCAACCGCCAGCAAATTACGAGGTTTACCCTCCCTAAGCGAGGAAACCAAGACCCCACAGAGCTACACTCCCACTTGTCCCTCGCGGGGGTCTCGAGCCTCCCAGAGGCGTCTGGGAGCAGGTCCCCCGTCACAACTCACCGCTCCGCCCCGTGGCTCCGTCCGTTCCCGGTAGCGCCTTTCGAACGGGTCCGCGCTTGAGCCGGCTTCGAAAGCGGAAACACAAAGGTTCCCCCAGCAGGGCGGAGGGAAACCTTTGGCAGTGAGACAGCAGGAAGTGACGTAACGCATTGCCTTCCGGTCCGCCGGATTATGAATGACGGGTGGCGCGGCTCTTTTCCAGAAGTGCTGCTTGTTATTGTTTTCTCCTGGTTTCTTTGGAAGCGAGGCGGGCCGAGGCTCGCAGAAGTAACACCGGAATCCCCGCTCGGGCTGGGCGGGTAGGCGCAGGAGGCAGGTGTGGCCGATTCGCTCACGCACCCTCCCTGCCTGGCCGCGCCTCTGCGACCAGGTAAAGAGGGCGCTCGGGCCGCTGGCTCCTCAGCCCCCGCGACCCCTTAAGGACAGTTCTTTGTATCAGGACTTGACAGGGATGAGGATGCGGGGAAAGGGTGGGAAGGGCAAGGACTGAAAACCTTTGTTCCGATGTCTTTTCAACCCTGAGTCCGCCTCAGACTTTCTGGACGTAGTTCCTGGGGGTGCGCCCTGTGGAGAGCTTTGCGCCTCGCGTTTGCCTCGTTCCGCTAGCGAGTCTTCAAGCCTTTCCCCGCTGATGGAGGACTGGAGCCCCTTCCAATTGCTGGGGTTTGCGGGTCGTTTGCTGTTAAGTGTATTAGTTAGAAAACCTCTTGAGTCGTGCTTTTAACTTTTTTGTGTGTGTGTGTCCCTGAGTTTTCCATTTGCAGCCCTTCCACATTGGAGGAAGCATTTTATGTGAATACTACTTAACAGTTATTCCAAAGGACATTCATTATTTTGGGACTTTAAAAATATTCCACCATCAAAGCAGTGCTTCTCTTTTGTTGTTAACTTCTGTAGGAAATTTGTTTGAGTTTAACTTGTGTGAAAGTTGCTCTGGGCTTCAAAAATGTTTTCTCATAGATAATGTTTCTCATCCCAACTCCAACCTGGTTTTGGAATTAGGTGACTCCTCCCACCTATATTCTTAATGCCAGGATCTTATTACTTATCACAAATTCTTGAATATCAACAAATGCCAGCACTTAACTATATTATTGAAAAAAATAATTAAGAATTTCTGTGTTTTTCTAAGCTTATCTAAAGAAAATGTTTACAGGAGAAAATGCAAATGCCAGCAAGAACTAGTGATGTGATAATTTTAAACATGTAACATGGTCATTTAAATATTATGAAAATAAAATGTTATAACACGACTGACTTGCTGTCATATTTAATAAATCAAAACAAACCATATTTTTTTAACTGCTGGAGGGAAACATACACTACTGATATGATTGCCTTAAGCATATTCATTACTTGAAATTGTGTTTGAGTTATATCTGAAGGCATAATTTTAAGAAGCCTAACTCCAAAAACAAGACTGACAAAGTCTGAGTTTTGAGAATTGTCTTACCAGTTTTTTTTTCTTTTAGAGACAGACAGTGAGAGAAAGAGAGAGAATCAATTTTATTTAGTTTTTCATGTGGCCTTTGTTGCTCCAACACTTTGTTGTGTATGTGGTGCTAGGGTTTGAACCTGCCTACTCCCACATGCTAGGGAAGCACCATAACCGCACAGCCACTGCTCTGCCTCCCACCCACCCCTTAAATACTCCTATATGTTTTCCCTGTTTGAAATAAAGCCCCAACTTGAACTTCTGTAGTAGTGGGCTCATCAAATTTTGTTTTAAACTTGTTTTACTTTGTAGCTTTTACATAATGATCTGTTTGAAATAAAAATACTTAATATCCAATTAGCCTCTCTAATAGCAACAGTTTAGCAGACCTTGAAACTAACAAATTCTGAGGGTAGCCAACTGACACATCTATAGTATCCACAGTTAACTGGTACGTGCTGTTTGTATTCAGAGTAGCCTAGGTACATGGTGTTTGTATTCAGGGTAGCCTACTGAATTGTTATAATTAGTACTCGGAATGCAGGGATTTAAACCATTTAGATCATAACAAGAACAGGTATTGTTTGCTGTAGAAATTCAGTAATTTTTTTCAGACTTACTAATGTTTCTAATTTTTCATTATTTCATGCTGTGGCTCCTTTTTAATTATGAAGTCAGGCTTAGCTGCCAGCATCATGACTCCATGGCAACAGATGATACCCTGCTTCTCCAGAGAGATTACACAGTTCTTTTATGACTAAGATTACAGTAAGATTTTTTTACTTTAAAATTATTTTTTAACATCTTGCCCAAATAAGCAGTCAATTTTAAATATAGGATTTACCCTCTAGAACTTAACTATATCCTGCATTTTGTAAAGTAATAAGCTCTAAAAGAGCTCAGATTTCTTTTTCTTTGTCCTTTAATATTTAAGGTAATTAGCATTACCTATCCTTAGAGAAGTAGGCTTGTTTTGAAAGACCTATATTACTGTAATAAAGTATGGTAGGATTTGAAAACAGTGGTGCTTTATGAAAGGCATACAACATGAACTAAGTTCTAATTATTCAAAACATTGAACATTTGATATAGGAGAGAATTTAAATAGGTTTAAATTTTAACTGTAAAATATTTTCATATTTGTAAACTGTCAAATTACTTATTTTATATAATATTATTAGGTAATATGTTGCCTTAGAGTTTCACATTTGTATTTTACCATTTTGTGACTTCCTGATTTTCAGCCTCAGTAACCAAGTTTTTATTTTTTTCTTCACTATTCGGTTGTGTGGGTTGGTGCAGGGTGAGGGGCAATTTAATATGAATCCCTTACCATCCCAGGGAAGAAATTTTGGGAATATAAAGAAAAATCTGGATTTTTGCATCTCAATATTTGTGTATTTTTATAAAGTCAGTGGATAAAGAATTTAGAGATAAGTTATAAAGAAATAATAGGAGCTAAGGATGTAGCTCAGTGATAGACTACTTTATCATGCAAGGCTCTGGGTTTGATCCCTAGCGCTGGAGAAAACCAAAAATAGTAATAGCTGGTGTTAGAGACTATGTGACAGTCATTGTTCTATTCTCACAGCATGGTATATGATAGATACTATTATTAGTATCTCATTTTATAAATGAGGAAATTAGAGTGAAGAAAAGTTGTATAGCTACTAAGAATCAGAACTGGGGTTTGAACCAGTTAGTCTTGCTCAAGAGTCTAGATTCTTGTCCTTTATAATTCTTATTGTATAAATGTACTCGCTAGATAAGTATATAGAATCTAGTTCAGATTTCTACTTCTTTTGCCTATCAATACACACAGTTTTTTTTTTTAGTTTATTCACAAGTTTGGATGTATTCCAGTTACACTTTATCTGAATCAGCTCTAAAAGGTGATCTTTTTCTTCATGATAATTTGCACTTAGCCCTTAAAAAAGATGAATTTGGAAGAAAAAAATGGCTCATGTTTACCAAGATTAAAGTTCTCAGTAGTCTCAAGGTGGTAATTATTGATATTCATTTGTATATTCCTTCTTTACTCATCCCATGAGCTAAAATATGAGCACTATTAAGTATTGGAGATTAGTGTCAGGTAATAGATGCTACCAAGAAACAAAAAAGCTAGGTAAGGGGCTAGAAAGTGATTGGGAAAGCTTTTTCCATTAAAGTGGTCAGGAGAGGCTACTCAGAGATAATATTTATGAGAGAAATCAATGAGACGAAGAAGAAAATATTTTGGACAGGAACAAAGGAAATAGCCAAGTACAAAAATTCTGAAGTGAAAGTGTTCTTGACATCTTCCAAGAACAGTAAGAACTATTGTTGGAAAGGGGTGAGGAAGAGTAGTAGGTGATGTCAGAAAAGGATAGGTAGGATCTCATTAAGCCTCATATGTCATATGGAGCACCCGGATTTTATTCTGAGTGTACTGGGAATCATTGGGTAACTTTGAGCAGGGGACATGAACTGATCTATGTTTTTAAAGGATCACTGTCTTATTGGAGAGTGGACTATTGTGTAGAGTGTGAGGAAATTGATAATGAACTGGTTTTTTGTTTATTTTAAGAGAGAGACGGTCAATTTTTATTTTTTCATCTGATTTTTGTTTTTCTGACACTTAGTTGTGTATGTGGTGCCAGGGTTAGAATTTAATTCCTTGTGCATGCCATGCAAGCACTCTACCGCTGAGCCATTGCTCCAGCCCCACAATAGATTTTTTTTTAAAATAGTTCTTGTAAGAGCAGGTAATGACTGATTAGTAGTGGGAAAATCAGTAAGGAATTAGATTTAGTTTACATTTCAAAGGTAGACACGTCAGGGTAGGAAAGGAAAAAAGGAGTAGAGCAGGACTTCAGAAGATGTACAAAGTATCTAGGTGAATGGTGTTCCATTTGACCACGAACAGGACTGATAAGAAAAGAAATAAAATTAGAAAAACATCAAAGTGGAGATTTCAAGTAGGAAATAGGAGTTGAGTTCAGGGAGAGGATGGGGCTGAGGTGTAAATATGGAACAGAGGATATTTAAAACTGTGACTCGGAGATCACTATAACAGTGATGTCAGAGGGTCCCATTAATGATTCATGAAATCAGTTTGGTGAATTAATAGCATTTTAAAAGAAGAAAAAGTACAAAGCAAAAATACCAATTTTATTCTATGTAGTAGGATAAGTATTTTTCATGACATTTTTGTTTTATTCTGTACATAGTAATGTTCTCAATTTTATTTCTTATTATATGGCATGATCAAATGTTTGAAATCCAGTAATCAAAGGATTTAGTGTAGATTGAGAAGAGGGTGAAGTATTGATCTGTGGGTCACTGATAGGTCTGAAAAGTGTGTAGTAAAAGGAATCAGGAAGGAACTGCCAAAGAAATTAGTACAGTTGTTGAGAATTATAAAATAAGCCAGTCTTTGGAATAGAGTCTTTTTGTTTGTTTTGTTTGGGTACCAGGAATTAAATCCAGGAGTGTTTAACCACTGAGTCACATCCCCAGCCTTTTTATTTTTTATTTTGAGACAGTGTCTCGCTAAGTTCTGAAGCTGACCAAGAACTTGTGATCCTTGAAATGGAAATTTTTTTTTATCAAAAATTACTGATACCAACATCCTCACTTAAAATAACAAAATTTTTAATGATTTTACTTTGAAATTGTTACTACAATAAAGTTGCAAAGATTTCAATTTATGAAATTCAAGGTTTCATATTATTTATTTCATATTATTTATTATTACTGTTTATATTAGAAAAATATCTATTACTAACTATTTTCAAAATTCCCTTTATATTATAAATTTAATTGGTACTTTGTTTTAATGAAAAAAATCACTGGCTAATTTTAAGCTGCATAACAAATTTTTTTGGTGTTAATTATATATTATATGATTAATTGTGTGCTATTTAGTTGCCAAAGAGCTTGATTTGATTTTGAGCACACTTTCAAACTTTTTTCAGTTTATAGAAAAGTAATCAGTGTTTACTGTTCTGTCTTACACTCCCTCTCTCTTTCTCCCTCCTCTCCCTCGCCTCCTCACTGCACCTCCCTTCTCCTTTTGTCATAAATACACACACACACACATTTTCATGAAAACATGTAGAGAGTGAAGTAGTAAGACGATTTGTACTTTTCCCTTTTTCATATGTGGAACATTTTAATTAATCAAAGCCAAAATCTGTTAGTTAGAATAAGAATGCTTAAAAAGTCTAAATGCTTTATTTTAAAGCTGTGATTAATGCAACCATTGGAACATATCCTCAAAGATTCTGAAGTAATGGAACTAAAGCTTCGTTTTTTTTCTTTTTTATGTATTTGTTCCTTCTTCAAGATTCAGAAACACATTGGCATATCCAGGGAAGAGATGCACATTTTGTTATCTCTGTTTGGCTCCTGAAGTTTTCAGATTTGTGTTATACTTATTCACTCCCTCTCAGGAGTGCTTCCAAGTGTCACCTGTCAAAGCTGAGAAAGAGCAAATGAAACTATTTCTGTGCTTGGCAAGAATGTAATTTGGAGTAACATGAGTGGTGTCCCAGAAGCCCTGGAGATGCAGAAGTTGCTTTTGTAGCGTCTACGTTCTTTAAACTCATGACATGAACTTAGAAATTCTCAGGGTACAAAGAAAAGAGTGGTATTTGGAAACTTTGAGTAAAAACTATGTTCTTTTTTGAAAAATTAAACACAGGGAAAGTTAAAAAATGATGTCAAATTTGTACAGGTTTACTAAATATTTAACATTGATTTTAAAAATTACATTAGTACATAATGGGGAGAAATTGCCCAAGAAGGGTTTGTATTTATTTATTATTTCTTGTTATCTCTAAGAGCATTAGGTAAAATCTTTAATTTCCCCCCCAAAAAAAGTAACATCTATATTGAAATGTGTGTGTGTATGCGTATCAAAAATTAACAGTACTTCAAGGGGGGAAACCATGGAATGGCATCAACCTTGGCTTGCTATGTGAGTATACATTTATTCTTTATTGTTTGATAATGATTCCCCCTTAATTATAAGTCCATATTCAACAAATTAAAAAAAATTAACAGTACTTTGCATTTTTCCTCAGGCATTTCATTATAAGATATAAATTTAACTGTGGGCAGTCATTGCTATTCTGTTTTGTTGACATTTAATATTTATTAAGTGCTCTCAGTGAAAAAAGTTTAGTGTACGTGTAGAAGCCTATGTTCATGATTCTTTTTTTTTTTTTTAAGAGAGAAGGACAGATCAAGAGAGACAGAGAGAGAGAGAGAGAGAATCAACTTTTATTGAATTTTTCACCTGGCTTTTGTTGCTCTGACACTTAGCTGTGTACATGGGTGCTGGGGTTTGAATCCATGTCCTCACGCAATCCAGGCAGACGCTATAACCGCTGAGTCACTGCTCCAGTCCTTCATGATTCTTACGTGCTTTGGAAAGTGGCAAATATAAATGTGTTTCTATCTCCTATCTCCATATCAACTCAAAAGCTTTAAAATAATCCTAGCATTGTTTTCATTTTTTTCATTTTTTTCTAAAAAGTATTAGAACTAGTCTCATAGTCTCATTTCCTATACTGCTACATAAATGAGGTAATAGATCTTGTTTCCTTTAAATCTGCCTTCTTGAAGCACTTAGGGATTTTCTTTATAGTATCCACTGTGAGGAAAGTAAGTCACGAGGATTGATAGGATTTGTAGGGTGAACTCGTCAAAGAGATCATTGATTCCTAGAAAGTACGGTTGGTTCTTTTTGCCTGTGAACTTTAATAAATCCTTTTAGTGTTTTGTTTTAGAATGAACTCTAGGTGCCAGAGAAAAACTCAAAAAAATTAATCTCAGGGAGGAGTATCATTTCCATGAGCTAAAAGGTGATTATTTTAAAATAATTTTCTCTCCGATAATTTTTTTTGAGGGAGGTGGTACTGGGGATTGAAACCAGGGGCACTTTACCACTGAACTACATCCCCAGTCCTTTTTATTTTTTATTGAGACAGGGTCTCACTAAGTTGTTGAGGATAGCCTGAAACTTTCAACGCTCCTGCCTCAGTCATCACAGTTGCTAGGATTACAGGAATGTGCCACCATGCCCTGCTTCTCAGATAATATTTTTTAAAAGTAATCAGGGTACAGATATCTTATGTGTTCACAGAAAAAAATATAACACAAAATTGTTTGTGTTAACCCAAATGTTTCCTAATATGGTACTTCATTAACTATATTTCTTTTCTTATAATGGATCATTAACTCTTTAATAAAAGAAAAAAAACAATTGAACCTAGAAATTTAACAGTAATGACTCTTTTGATGAACAACAATAAGAAAAACCTAGAAGAATTTAAAGAATTAAAGGAAATTATACTGTAGGTTTCCTAAAATTAAGGGTATACTAACATTTCAAATGTACTTATAAGATAAAGTTACATGTGTACTTTTTTTTTTAAGAGGAGAGAGAGAGAGAATCTTTTTTAGTTTTTCATTTGGCTTGCTTTCATTTTCCAACACAATGTTGTGTATGTGGTGCTGGGGTTCAAATCTGCATCCTCATGCATGCCAGGCAAGTGCCATAACTGCTGAGCCACTGCTCCAGCCCACATGTGTACTTTTTAAATGCTTCAAAAAACATTTTTTTCTTTCCATCTAATGTCATTTTCCTGGTACATACTTCCATGGCCAATGTTTTTAAAGAGTGCCATCTAGTGTCAGTTTTGGAATTGCAATTTATGTATTAGGACATGGATGATAGTGGACCCAGGGAGTGTATGACGCAGACAAGAAATCATGATAATTGACAAAACTCTCAAAAGAATAATTTGACCTCAAATTTGTGTTTATGCATCTTTAAAATAACCTGTATGGGCACTTCTCCATGCATTCATTCAAATACTTCATTGTATATAAATATGTAGCAGGCCCTCTTTTAGGCATAATGGCAAACAACAAAGCATCAATATTCATGTTTCTATTTGGGTTAGACTAAATATACAGTATGCTATAATTGTGATAAGTGATATGGAGAAAATTAAAGCATGAAAATGTTTTGTTTTCAGGGAGGGTGGAATTAGGGTTTACAATATAAAAAAGATTAGCCAGGGAAAGTCTCAATAAGCAATTGCCTTTGAGTAAATACCTGAAGGAGGTGAGGCAGTGTACTATGTTCTGGAAATACCAAGTACAAAGGCTCTGAAGTGGGGATGTTCCCAGAGATTTTTCTTTTTCAAGTAACTTTGCTTTAAAAAAAAATTGGTGCTTTACAGTTTTACATAATGAAGGGGTTTGTTTCATACATGCACATATCATAACAATTTATAACCCTCCCTTTTTCCCCTTTGTCTACCTCTCTGGTCTCTTTTTTCCTTTGATTTCCTCCCAATTATATCTATATTTGTATATGTGTAATTTTGTGGTCTTTTTTTAAGTTTTAAATGCCTCTATAGGAGCTATTCAGCATCTCAGAGGTGCCTGGTATCCCACACTGTATTTATATTCTGCCTTTACCTTCCTCTCCCTTCTCTTCCCCTCCTATTCTCCCATTCCATAGTCTGTTAGGCTGCCCCCAGTTTGATTGCTAATCCATATTTTATGAGTCTGTTGTCTAAACTTGTTCTCTTATTCTTTCCTATATTGTACTCTAGTTTTCACTTATGAGAGAAAACATTTGACCCTTGAGTTTCTGGGTTTGACTAATTTAGTTCTGCATAATTTTCTCCATTTCCATCCAGTTACCAACAAAGGCCATGATTTCATTCTTTCTAATAGTTGAGTAAAACTTCATTGTATATGTGTGTGTGTGTGTGTGTGTATACACATATACATATATATATCTATATATATATGTATATATCAGTGTTTCTTGATCCATTCATCCATTGATATGCATCTGGATTGATTCCATAATTTATCTATTATGAATTGTGCTGCTATAAGCATTGATATCCATTGATATGCATCTGGATTGATTCCATAATTTATCTATTATGAATTGTGCTGCTATAAGCATTGATATCATTTTGTGGCTATAATATGCTGATTTTATTTCTTCTGGGAAAATACCCAGAAGTGAGATAGCTGGGTTATGTAGTGGTTCCATCCCTGATTTTTTGAGAAGTCTCCACACTGCTTTCCAGAGTGGTTTTACCAGTCTTCAGTCCTACCAACAATGTATAAAAGTTCCTCTCTCCCCACAACCTTGCTAGCATCTGTGTTGTTTGTATTCTTCATCTTTGCCATTCTGACTGGAGTGCGGTGAAATCTTAATGAGGTTTTTATTTACATTACCCTGATTGCTAGAGATGTTGAACAGTTTTCATGTTTTGCATTTGTTACTGTTGAGAAGTTTCTGTTTAGCTCTTTTGCCCATTTATTGATTGGATTATATGTGTTTTGGATATTAAGTTTTTTTATCTTTGTATATCCTGGATATTAGCCCCCTGTCAGAGACATAGCTCTGGCCATGATATTCTCTCATTCTGTAGGGTCCCTCTTCATGTTCTTAACTGAGCAGAAACTTTTTAATTTAATGGCATCCCACTTATTGATTCTTAGTTTTATTTATTGCACTATGGGGTCTTCTTAAGACAGTCAATGCCAGCTCTTACATGCTGGAGTGTTGACCCTCTTTTCTAACAGTTGTAAAGTATCCAGTTTAATTCCTAGGTCTTTGATCCATTTTGATTTGAGTTTTGTGCAGGGTGAAAGATACAAATGCAATTTTATTTTTCTGCATATGGCTATCCAATTTCCCCAGCACCAGTTGTTGAAAAGGCAGTCTTTCTCCAATATATATTTTTGCCACCTTTGTCAAATATCAGATGGCTAGATATTTGTGGCTTTTGTCGCTGTGTAGTCTATTCTATTCCATTGATTTTCATGTCAATTTTAATACCAATACCATGCTGTTTTTGTAACCAGCTCTGCAGTATAGTTTCAGGTCAGGTATTATCATGCCTTCTGCTTCGCTTTTTTTTTTGCTAAGTGTTGCTTTGACTATTCTGGGTCTCTTATTCTTCCAAATGAATCAAATAATTGATTTTTCTATGTCTGTGATGAGTATCATTGTTATCTTGATGGGATTACATTGAATCTGTATAATGCTTTTGGCAGAATGGCCATTTTGACTATGTTAATTCTGCCTATCCAAGACCATGGGATGTTTTCCATCTTATGTCAATGTTCTATAGTTTTTCTTGTAAAAGTCTTTTACTTCCTTGATTAATTCCCAAGTATTTTATTTTATTTTATTTTATTTGAGGTTATCATGAATGGAATGGTTTTCCTGATTTCTACCTTGGCAGAATCACTATTGGGAGTATTAAAAAACCTATTGATTTATGGGTATTGACCTTGTATCCCGTTAGCTTGCCAAATTCATCGATAAGCCTCTTGGGTCTACTAGGTTTAAGACCATATATCATCAGCAAATAGAGATAGTTTGCCTTCTTCTTTACCTATTCATATCCTTTTGATTTTCTTCTCTTCCCTGATTGCTCTGACTAGTGATTTATTTTTAATTTTTTTATTTTTGAACAACCATACAAGTTTTTAACAAAATAATATAAAATGTGTATAGATTCTGGATATTACAAGTGCCCCCCCCCAATTACCCACCCTTATCCCTCTCTTCCCCTTCCCCCATATCTCTAAAAAAGGATTATGTTGTATAGCATTACATCTTATCTGGATTTAACACGATAATAGACCAACTTTCTCACTGGCCAGGGTCTAGTCCCAACCTCCACAGATGAGTGGAGACCATTAGTTCTCTGGGTTAAGCTGATTTTACTCAGCATGATTTCTTCCATAGCCATCCATTTACCTTCAAAGGCTGCAATATCATTGTTTCTAATAGCTGTGTAAAATTCCATGGTATAAATGAACCACAGTTTTTGGATCCATTCATCCAGTGAGGGACATCTGGGTTGTTTTCATAGTCTAGCAATAGTAAATTGAGCTGCTATGAACATAGATATTGCTGTGTCACTATAATATGCTGATTCTAAATCCCCTGGAAAGATACCCAGGAGTGGAATAGCAGGGTCGTATGGTGGGCTCATCCCTAGTTTTTTAAGGATTCTCCACACTGCTTTTCAGAGGGGCTGTACCAGTCTGCAGCTCCACCAACAGTGTGTTAGTGTGCCTATCTCTCCACATCCCCTCCAGCATCTATTATTGTTTATTTTCTTTATCTTTGCCCTTCTGACTGGTGTAAGGTGATATCTTAATGTGGTTTTCATTTGCATTTCTCTGATTACTAGAGTGTTTTAAGGAGTATATTGAATAAGAGTGGAAAGAGTTGACATCCTTGTCTTGTTCCTGAGTTTAGTGGGACTACTTTCAATTTTTTTTTCCATTTAGTATGATGCTTGCTGTGTGTTTGTCATAAATGGCCTTTACAATGTTAATGTTTTAATCCCTAACTTCTCCAGTATTTTAATAAGAATGGGTATTGGATTTTGTTGAAGGTCTTTTCTGTGTCTATTGAGATGATCATGTGGTATTTGTCCTTGCTCCTGTTTAAATGATTGATCACATTTATTGATTTGCATAATTTGACCCATCCTTGCATTCCCGGAATGAAATCCATTTTGTCATTGTGTATTCTCTTTTCAATGTGTTTTTAAATGTGGTTTTCTAGTATTTTATTAAGGAATTTTGTGTTTATGTTCATCAGGGATACTGGTCTATAGTTTTCCTTCCTTGATGCATCTTTGTTGGGTTTTGGTATCAGTGTTATATTTGTTTCATTAAAAGTGTCTTGGAGTGTTATATCTCTTTCAGTTTCTTGGAATAACTTAATAAAGACAAATGTTAGTTCTTCTGTAAAGGTCTGATAGAACTCAGCTGAGAATCCATCAGGTCCTGGGCTTTTCGTTTTTGGAAGGTTTTTAATTCCTGATTCAATTTCATTAATGGATATTGGTCTGTTTAATGTTTCTGTATCTTCTTGTGTCAATCTGGGCATGTTGTATGTGGGAAGAAACTTGTTCATGTCTTCCAGATTTTCCAGCTTATTGGAGTATAAGTTCTCAAAGTAGGTTCTTATAATCCTCTATATTTCAGAGGAGTCTGTGATGATTTCACCATTTCATCTCTGATTTTGTCGATTTGTTTCTTTTTATTCTTTGTTTTCATAAAGTTTTCTAGGGTTTTGTCTATTTAATCTCTCTTTTCAAAGAACCAGCTCTGGTTTTTCCTTATTGTTTATATTGTTTTTCTCATCTCAATTTCTTTGATTTCAGCTCTGATCTTGGTTATCTCCTCTTCTAATGGGCTTGGAATTTGTCCTTTTTCTAAGTACTTGATGTGGAGCATAAGCTTATTTATTTGGGCTCTCTCTAGTGTTTTTGGTGTGGGCACTTGGCTATATCTTTACCTCTTAGAAATGCTTTAAGACATGCTGGAGTGGTGGCTCAGTGATTTTGGTGCTTGCCTGGCATGTACGAGGACCTGGGTTCAAACCCCAAAGCGCATATACAACCAAGTGTCTGAACAATCAAAGTCATATGAAAAACTAATAAAATTGATTCTCTCTCTTTCTCTCTCTCACTGTCCTTCTCTCTTAAAAAAAAAAGAATATATGCTTTAATACTGTCCCAGAGGGTTCAATATGTTGTCATTCTCATTTGTTTGTAAGAAGTTACTGATTATTGCCCTCACTTCTTCTTTAATCCATTCGTCATTTAAGAGAGTATTTTTCAATCTCTATGTAGTCATGTGATTTGTTATTTTTTATCTCTTGATTTGTAGTTTCATACAAGTATGATCTGATTAAATACACAGGATTATTTCTTTTTCTTTTTCTTTTGTGTGTGTGTGTGTGTGTGTGTGTGTGTATTTGTTGAGATTTCCTTTGTGAGCTAGAGTATTTTCTGTTTGGAGAAAGTTCCATGTGCAACTAAGAAGAAGGTAAATTCAGCTGTTTTAGGATAGAATATTCTATAGGTATCTATTAAGTCCAGTTGATTTAAGGTGTTAATTTAGGCAGGAGATAACTTTTTTTTTTTTTGAAAACCTCTCTTTTCGTAATAAGGGTGTTTGGATTCTCCCAGTATTATTGTATTGTGGTATATGAGGGATTTAATGTCATAGAGTGTTTTTTCTGTATAATTGGTTGCATTAATATTTGGTGCATAAATATTTATAATGGTTGTATCATCTTGTTGGATTGTTCCCTTTTTGAAGATATAGGGTACTTCTTTGTCTCTTCTGATTAATTTTTGGTTGAAATATATTTTGTTGAATGTAAGAATTGCTACACCAGAATTGTTTCCTTGGACTATATGCCTGGCAGACTTTTCTCCATTCTTTTACTTTCAACCTATGTTCTTTATCTGTGTGATGGATCTCTTGTAAGCAGCATAGGGTTGGATTTTGTTTTTTGATTCATTCTGCTAATCTATGCCTTTTGATTGGGAAGTCAAGACCATTAACATTTTTTGTAAATATGGATATGTGTTTGTAGTTTACTGCCATTGTAATTTTTGCTGTATTTTTTGCTATCTTGGTTCTTATTTAGTTGATTATGCCTTTTATCAAGCATCCTCAGTTGTGTGGTTTGGGAATTGATCGATTGTTTTTCTCTGCAAAGTTTGTCTTTGAGTATTCTTTGAAGACCTGATTATGTGCCCATGAATTCTTTTAGTTTTTTTCTTGTCATGAAATGTTTTTATTTCTCCCTCAAATTTGAAACTGAGTATAGTAACCTTGGTTTACAGTTGTTTTCTGTCAAAGTTTGGAATATCTCATGCCAGGCCCTCCTTGCTTAGGGTCTGAGGTGAGAAATCTGCAGTAATCTTTATTGGTTTGCCTCTAAATGTGACTTGATGCTTCTCTTGCTGCTTTTAATATTCTTTCCTTCTTTGCTTTGTTAAACATTTTGAATATAATGTGTCTTGGTGAATTTATCAATTGATTTGGAGTCCTGAATGCCTATCTATCTCATTTAATATGTGAGAAATTTTCTGTAATTATCTCATTGCAGATATTCTTTATGCCTTTAGTTTGTACCTCCATGTTTCCTTCTATTCCAGTGACTCTCAGGATTGGTCTTTTAACATCCTCCCAAAGCTCTTGAATATTCTAATCATGTTGTTTAAGTTTTCTTCCTTTACTGTCTTCTGTGAGTTCAGACTCATTTTTCCTGTCTTTAATGCCAGAAATTCTTTCTTCAGAAGCCATTGTTCTATTTTCTACAGGCTGTAATCTATTATTGAAATCTTCAATTGAGTTTTTAATTTGGTTCATTGTGTCTTTCATTTCTAGGAGTTCTATTATGTTTCTTTTCACTATATTTCTTTGACAAATTGTTCTTTCATCTCCTGTTGTTGCTCTCTTATTTCCTTCCTTAAATCTCCTTTTAATTCTTTGAGTTTGGCATTCACAGTGTTAATGGTTACACAGCATTAATGGTAGAGGATTAAACTGTATAAACTAATTAGAGTGAAGAGGTGTTATGCTTACACATGCCTGAGTGAGAGAGGAATGTAAGAGGAAGTTAAAGAGGAGGTGGTAATATCAGATCATGAGCAGAGAGAAAGTAGAAGAGGAGTAGGACTTGCTGGTAAAGAAAAAAAGTAGAGGAAAGAAGAGACCAAGGTAATGTAGGCAATATAGAGGAAAGAAAGGAAAGGGGAAACGACAAAGAAAAAAACCCAAAAAAACTCAGCTAGGATGTTTGCATATATGACCATGAACCAATCTCCTTCTCCAGATGACACAGGAATGCACATCAAAAACAGAAAAATCATTCTTAATGAAAAATTGGAACTATGTCCACTGAGTTTGTCTCACTACACATTGGGAACAGATGTTCATTTTCCATCTGAGTTTTGTTAGCAGGGTCATTCAGTCTGGAATGATGTGATCTCACAGTGGGGTCTTTGTAGGACTCTGTGTGGAGGACTGGATGGGAGGGTATGGGTTATTGCTTATTCTCTGGGCTTTGCTGGGTGGAGACAGCCCAGAGAGTTTGGGTTAATGCATACACTGAGGGCTTGGCCTTAATCTCCACTGTGGATCTGAAAGTTTCAGGATTCTAGGCCCAGGGGGCTGAGTGCAGAGGAATACAATCTCTGCTGGTCACATACACAGTGCCTCCAGATTTCCTGGGCTTAGACCATGGTCTTGAGTGCTCCTGTCCCGCCTTAGATTTTCATGTAAGCCCTGTGGTGGTGAGGGACCAGTCTGAGCTAGGCTCCCCAGCCTAGAGTTGGTTCCATCAACCCAAATCCCCCTGGGATAAGTGGGCCTGTCCCACACCTGTTTTTCCAGGTTCAACCTCTGAACTGCAGCAAGCTCCTGGAAGGATGGTGTAGTTGCCATCCTTCTGAACTTCTGACTCCCTACTACCAAGACGATTTCTTCAAAGACTACTTTTGGCTTTTCTATGATTAGACTTGGAAGACATTGGATGGTTTGAGTTGATAATGGCATTACTTCATTTTAAACATTCACTTTGGCTGCTGTGTTGAGATTAGATATGGGTGGGGAGAGGTAAGACGTGAAGCAAAGTTAGGAGGTATTATAATTCAGCAGAGAGGCTAGGATCACAGTGAAAGCAATGGAAATGCTGTGAAATAATTAGACTCTATTTTGAAGATAGAGTTGAAAAATAGTGGTAATGGATTGGTTATGGAGGTGTAAAGGAAAAGAGAAATTAAGAATGCTTTCTATTACAAAGCATTATAGTATTCTTATTTTAAAAGGAATTGGTATAAAAACTATCCCTGAGACTACTTAATTGTACAGAGGGACACATTCTTACAACATCATTATCACAAAGACTTACTGAGTTCTAGAACAGGATTTAAAACATTCATCTTTTATTTTAGCTTCTAAATTATTATATCTAAGGCCTATTAACCACTTCAATTTATGTTTTAGGTGGCCCAATGAATGAAGAAAATGAAAGGCATTAAGAAAAATCTTACAGAAGAATATCTATACCTGGACTTTTCTCACCAAACAGAAGGATGCATCTTTCCTCTTCATACATCTGTAACTTTATTCTTGCTATCATACTGTGACTGTAAAATCTTTAAAGTTTGCTTAGTTCTCACCAGAGAAAGTACAAATATTGCACTACTAAGTGATGTCTTGTCCCAGGATGTTGAAATACAGGTTATCTCAAAGCAAGAGCTCCCACCAATAGTCCAAAATTGTTGTTTACCTGCGGTGGTAGAACGACCAGACAATTTTTGTAGAGCAGGACTTGCTGTTGTACTAAGACACATAACCCAGAAATCATATGAAGCAAACCCTGCAAAGAAGGAAATTTTGGAACTTCTGGGTTTTAAAAAGACTTGTTTGAAAGCCTGTGCTGAAGTAAGTGTGAGGTCTCTTGTTATTTAAAGCTAGAAAGTAATAACACATTCACTTGAACATTTATTTTATTGGTTAATTGATACCAGGGATTGAACCCAGGGGCACTTAACCACTGACTCACATCCCTCACCCTTTTTATTTTGAGACAGGCTGTTGCTAAGTTGCTGAGGCTGGATTTGAACTTGATATCCTCATGTCTCAGCCTCCCAAGTTGTTGATAATAGAGGCATGCACCATCACACTTGGCTTGAACATTTATTTTAATTTCTAGTTGGGAATAAAATTTTATTTATAAACCCACAGAACCAATGAAATAAAATATTCCCTTATATGTGTTAATATTACCTATACTATTGAAAAATAAGAATTTGAAATTCAGTTTATGAAGTTTGAAGGCATTGTTTAGAGAGAATAACTTCTTTATATCCTTTATTTTAGTTACATTGAGAATTGTAAATTTTATTTTTTTTATTTTTTATTTTTCCATGTCTGGGCAAACTCTGTCACTGATACACATTGTCAGGGCCCACAATGAGGATTTTCAAAGGATATGTTTACATGTAAACAGAAGCTCTAGTAGTGGTACTTTAGAAGTCATGTTTTTTTGTTTTTGTTTGGGGGAGGCAGATGTATTTTTAAAACTTTGGGAAGTAATGTTTATTTAGTAAGAGGTCACAGCCATGCAAAACCTCTCATTGTTTAATGTTTTCACTTCTAAAGCACTATAATAATGTCTCCACATACCATAAAACTTAAATTCTCTAAATCAGTCTTACTTCTCAATAAGAATTGTTTGTGTCAGGTTATATTGAGAATGAAGAATTCTTTCATATCTTATTTTGTTTTTTAGGTTAGTCAGTGGACCAGGCTATGTGAACTCACCATTCCATTGGCTATTGAGAATTTTCTCAGAGAGTCTTCTGAGCAGCTCCCTACTATCCCTGTAGAAATACTACAGCTGGAGAAAAAGCTTAGTGAACCTGTTAGAGTGCACAATGATGACAAACTCCGCAGGCAGAAGCTGAAGCAACAGAGGGCTGCTGGAGTTAAACCTCCTCTTGGTAAGGGAAAAGCAAAGAGCAAGGTCCTTAAACAGGAAACATCTGAAGAGTTGGACTCTTCATCAACAAGTCTGGAACTAAAAGTGGCATTCTCGAAGCTCTCAGTACAGGAAGAACCAGCTACTGCCAGGGAACCTTCTCACATCAGGAAAGCAAAAGCCTCTGACCTTCCACCTCTGGAGCATGTATTTGCAGAAGGGCTTTACTTCACTTTGGCAGATATTGTGCTTATGCCCTGTATCCATCATTTTTTGGTAAGGTTTTATCTGCTGTGTACATAGTACTTTCAGTTTTAATCTGTGAACTTGCTTAGTTGAATTCCAATTCTACTGCATTCATTATGCTTTTGAGCAAATTATTAATATATCTGCCTCCACTTTCTTCTCTGTAAAATAGTATCTCTCTGCTGTAGTTTGGATCTTGAATGCCCCCTGTGTGTTGAAGGCTTGGCATTGTAGCACTGTTGGGAATGGCGGAAAATTTAGGAGGTAGGACCAAGTGGATGGAAGTTAGGTCACTGGGGCTTGCTCTTTAAGGGGGATATTAGAACCCTGGCCCCTTTCTGTCTCTTTTTGCTTCCTGATTGCCATAAGATTAACAGGCCTCTCTGCTAATGTGTGTTCCTGCCATGATGAACTGTGCTACCACAGGCCCAAAATAACAGGCCCAAGTGATGACCATCTGAAACGTCTGAAACTGTGAGCCAAAATAAGCTTTCTTCCTTATTATCTTAGATAGATTGTTGTAGTTATGACTCAAACAATTCTAATAGGATCATTATAAAGAAAAAATAAATTATGACAAATTACTGAAATGTGAGAAATTGTTATAATGAATTTCAAATTGTTATGATCACCTTCTAATATTAGGGGGGGTTTATATTTAAAAAAACTAAAAAAACTTATCAGTTATATTTTATAGTTAAGTAATCACCTAAAATATTAAAATTATAGTGTCATTATTCTAGGTATTATCAAATCAGCAAGGTTTTATTCTTGTCCATGTGGTCTTAGTTTTCTTTAAGATTAAATGCTATTTTATTCTGTGGGAGAATGTGGATAGAAAATTATCTTTCCTAGTATGAAGATTTATCTATATATAATCTCTTTATACACATAATAGAAGAATGGTGAAAATAATATCAGAATGAACATGGAAAGCTAGCTTGCTACAGTCTTCAGTTGGTTCTTCAGAGTTGCGTTTTTTCTTGCTTTGAAGCATTTCACCCTTTTCCCTTTGTAGAATCAGATATCATAGTTCATTCTCACTTTGTGTCACCACTAGTTCAGATATCTCTACTAACAGACAAATAAAGAGCTCTAATGAAAATCTGTATTTTGGAGGCCAATGCTTCACTAAAAAATTAGGCAGTATGAATCAACTGTCATTTTCTTAATGAACATTTCTCTTTTAAAAACTGAAACAAAACAATGGCAACCAAAATATTTCAGAATAAACAATAAGAAAAAAGAGAGAGATTCAGGAACTGTTTATATTTTAATTGACATTTTAAATATCAAATGTCATATATATTCAGTATCCATAGAACTGTGAGAGAAGACATTAATGTGTTAATTTTTTTTGTTTCCTAGTTGTACAATTTCTAGATTTTCTTATCCTTAACTCTACCCCTCTATTATCAATTTCAGTTATTAAAGTACTCATTTCATATATTATGAAATTCTTGGTAATCATGACTTTGCTGAAGAACTGTGTTTCTCATTTCATAAGAATTGAATCAAAGTGACACGTCTACTCATTCTTGGGAAAAATTTATTGGAAGTCTATTGTATATTTCAGGCACTTTTATTAGCACTAGAAATATAGTGATAAACAAGCCAGATAAAGTCCCAATCCTAATGTAGTTAATATTCTAGTAGGGGAAGGTAGAAATGAACAAGTAAATAAATAATATTTATAAAAATTGAAGTGCTACAAAGAAAATAAATTAAGGTTATAGAAGAGACCGTAGTACTTGATTTTTCTTTTTTTTAAAGAGAGAGAGGATAAGTGAGAGAGAAATAAAAGAGGGAATCGATTTTATTTAGTTTTTCATATGGCTTTTGTTCCTGTGACACTTGGTTGGGTATGTGGTGCTGGGATTCAAACCAGCATTATCATGCATGCCAGGCAAGTGCTGTAACCACCAAGCTACCATTCCAGCCCCCAACAAGAAATGTTTAAGAAAATTTTTATTAAGCAATTGGATTATTGTACAATCATGAATGCATATAAATTAATAATATAATATACATTTGCTCCTAAACCAGAGTTACCCCCACATTGCCCACACCCCAGTCTCTTGATTCCTCTATATTTCATCCCTATGACAGATATAAATGTTTAGAATGTGAATTTTCCAGAATTAAACGATTGCATAAGTATTATTGGACTTCTCAGGGGGATAAAGTGTATGCTACATTGTTGATTGTATCCCTAGATCCCTCCCTAGATCCCCATCCTCCTCCTGCTCCCCTCCCCACCCACCTCTCCCTGCCTCTCTTCCCCCACTACATGTCTGTGGTTCCCATAGATTATGTGTTGCTGCACCTTTGTTGGGTCTAGTACATGAGTTTGACAACCTTTTACCCAAGCCTGGGTTTTGCTTTGGCTTCCACAAATGAGAGAAAACATTTGATTCTTGAGCCTCTGGGTTTGGCTAACTTTGCTCAGCATTTCTTCCATTGCCATCCATTTATCTTCAAAGGCCACAATATCATTGTTTCTAATTGCAGAGCAGAACTCCATTTTATATGTATGCCACAGCTTTTAGATCCATTCATCCGGTGAGGAGCATCTGGGTTGGTTCCATTAATTTAGCTATTGTAAATTGAGATGCTATGAGCATAAATTTTGTTCTGTCACTGTAATGTGCTGATTCTAACTCCTCAGGAAAAAAACCAGAAGAGAGAGACCCAATTTTTTGAGGAGTCTCCACACTGCTTTCCAGAGCAGCTGTACCAGTCTGCAGTTCTACCAAAAGTGTGCTAGTGTTCCTATCTCCCCACAACCCTTCCAGAATCTGTTATTTTTTATATTCTTCATCTTTGCCAATCTGACTGGAATAAGGTGAAATCTAAATGTAGTTTTTGACTTGCATTTCTCTGATTACTAGTGATTTAGACCACTTTCTCCTATATTCATTGGTTTGCTTGCTTTCCTCTGTTGAGAAGTTTCTGTTTAGCTCTCCGTCCCATTTGTTAATTCAATTGTTTGGGTTTTTGATATTGTTTTTTGAGTTCTTTGTAAATTTTGGATATTAGTCCCCTGTCAGAGGAATCACAGGCCATGATTATCTCCCATTCTGTAGGTTTTCTCTTGACAGTTTTGACCAATTCCTTGGCTGAACAAAAGCTTTTTAATTAATGACATCCTGCTCAATAATTCTTGACTTTAATTCTTTCACTTCAGGAGTCTTGTTGATTAAGTCTTTGCTTACTCCCATATACTGGAGTGTTGGTCCTAATTTTTCTTCCACAAGTTGTATGGTAGCTGGTTCAATTCCTAATTCCTTAATCCATTTTGATTTGATTTTTGTGCAAGGTGAGAGATGAGGATCTAAATTCAACTTCCTGCAAATGCCTGTCCAGTTGGTCCAGCACCATTTGTAGAATAGGCCATCTTTCCTCCATGTTAAATTTTGATACCCTTTGTCAAATCCCGGATGTTTAAAGATTTGTGAGTTTGTCTCAGAGTTTTCTACTCTATTCCATTGGTCTTCATTCCTGTTTTGATACCAGTACCATGCTGTTTTTGTTATTGCAGCTCTATAGTACAGTTTTAGATTTGTTATTGAGAAACCACCTCTTTCATCTTAGTCATGCTTTGGTTATTGTGGATTTCTTGTTCCAAATGAATTTGAGAATTGCTTTTTGTATATCTGTAAAGAATGACATTGGTATGTTGATGGGGATTGAATTGAATCTGTGTATTACTTTTGGCAGTATGTCCATTTTAATTCATTTAATTCTGCCTATCCAAGCACGTGGATGTCTCTTCATCTTCTCAGATCTTCTTCAGTGTCTTCAAAGTTTGATAATTTTCATTGTAGAGGTCTTTTAGTTCCCTTGTAGATTAATTCCCAAGTATTTTATTGTTTTTGAGGCTATTGTGATTGGGACCAATTGCTCATTTCTTCTTTTGCCCTATTATTGGTAGCATATATGAAAGGTATTGATTTATAGGTATGGTTCTTGTAGCCTGCTACTTTGGTGAATCTATTTATAAGCTCAAGCAGTTTTCTGGTGACATTTTTTAGATCTTCCAGATATAGGATTGTGTCATCAGCAAAAAGGAGTTGTTGGACTTCCTCTCTTCCTACTCTTATCCCTTTGATTTCCTTCCTTTCCCTGATAATTCACTGGATTTCCATGGGATCAGTGGTGATCACTCCCTTTTCATTGGTGATTTTGTTGATTTGCTTTAATTCCTTTTGTTAGTGAGATTGGCTAAGGGATCTGTCAATTCTGTTTTTTCCCCAAAGAACCAGCCCTTTCTTTCATCCATCCTTTTCATTTATTTACTTCTTTTTAGTTCTCAATTTCATTGACTTCAGCTCTGATCTTGATTATTTCCTTTCTGTTGCTGGGTTGGGAATTAGATTATTCTTTGTTTTGTAGGGCATTGAGGTGGAGCATAAGCTTATTTATTTGAGATCTTTCTGATTTCTTCGAAGGTTCTTAGTGCTATAAATTTTCTCCTTAAGAATGCTTTCATGCTGCCCCAAAGATTTTGATAATGTTGTGTCTTCATTCATGTTTGCTTACAAGAATTTGTTGATTTCTGCCTTCATGTCTTCTTGAACCCATTCTTCATTTAGATGGGTGTTATCAAACTCCATGTATATCTCTGTTTTCTGTTATAATGTTTACTGTTAATTGCTAGGATCATGGTGTCATGGTTTGATAGGATACATGGAATAATATCTACTTGTTTATGTTTGCTGAGATTTCCCTTATGAAATGAATATGATCTATTTTGGAGAAGGATCAGTGCACTGCTGAGAAGAACAATTCAGCCAATTTGGGGTGGAATATTCTATAGATGTCTGTTATGTCTATTTGATATATGGAGTTGTTTAGACTGGAACTCTCTTCATTGTTTTTTGGCTTTGACAATATGTCTAATGGTGATAAAGGAGTATTAAAGTGTCCCAGTATTATCATATTGAGGTCCACACATCATTTTATGTCATGGAGTAATTTACCCACATAGTGGGAGCATTGGAGAGTATATATTTACTATGGTTATATCTTCCTGTTGTATTGTTCCTTTATTTAGGATGTAATGGCCTTCTTCATCTCTTCTGAGTAATTTATGTTTGATATCTACTTTGTTGGATGTAAGTATTGCAACTCCAGCTTGCTTTCTTAGGTCATACATGCCTGGTAGATTGTCTTCCATCCTTTCACCCTCAATCTATGGGTTTCATTGACTGTGAGTTGCATCTCCTATAAGCAGCATATTGTTGGATTTTGTGTTTTGATCCAGTCTATTTAGTCTGTGTCTTTTGATTGGTGTGTGGAGACCATTTACATTCAGTGTTAGGATATTATGTGGCTGTGGTTCATAGTCATCCTGTTTTATTGGTAAGTTCTGTGCTCTCTTAGTTGTCTATTGTTAACATGTACTTTTATTGAATTCCCAGTGTTTGTGGGTTTTGAGGATTGTTTGCATGTTCTTCAATCTGGAGTTTATCTTGAGGATTCTTTGTAATGCTTCTTTTCTGTTCATGAATGCTGCAAGTTTGATCTTATCATGTATTGTTCTTATTTCCCTATTGAATTTGAGACTGAGTTTTGCTGAGTATAGTATTCTTGGCTACATATTGCATTCATTCAGACATTGAAAGCTCTCTTTGCAGTATCGTCTTACTTCTAGAGTCTGAGCTGATAAATCAAAGGTCACTCTTATTGGTTTGCTTCTGAATGTGATTTGGTGTTTTTCTCTTACAGCTTTTAATATTCTTTCCTTGATTTTCCTGTTGTATATTGTTAATGTGATCTGTCTCAGTGAGTTTCTCACTATTGGGGGTCCTGTTCACTTCCTGGATGAGCATTTCTGATTCTGTTTTAATATGGAAAAAGTTTATTTTGTTAAGAATGTTCCTTATACCATTCTTTTGCATTTTGATTTCTTCTTATATACCAATTATTCTTAAGTTGTTTCTTCTGATTTCATCCCAGACGTTTTGAAAATTCTGCTCATGTTCTGTGAGGTTTTTTTCTTTTTTCATTTTTGTCATCCATGCACTAAAGCTTATTCAGCCTATCCTCATTGTTGGAAGTTCTTTCTGAAGAAAGAACTGAGTTTCTGTTTTCTATAAAAGTGAGTCTATTATTAAATTTTCCAATCATTGTTCTGATGTGATTAAGTGCAGATTGTAGCTCCGTTATTTCATATTTCAGCATGTTTATTTCTTTAATAACTGAGTTTTTCATCTCTTGAGTTTTCTCACTTAGTCCCTTCATTAAACCTTCTTTCAATTCATTATTCCTTTTAGTAATTGGATCATTGATAATTTGTTCTAGGTTTTCATCCCACTCCCTGTCCATGTGGGTTTGAGGTGAATCTTTTCTAGTTTGACTCCTCATCTTTGGAAAGCTTCTTCTGGATCTTTGAGTTGGGGTCACCTGTGTGAAGCAAGACAAGTCTCTGGGTGTTTCTTCCTTGCAGGTCAAAGGGTCAGGTCAGACACCACCTCTCTGGTGACCACCATCCAGCTGTTTCTGCCTGGGTCTCATTTTGTTGCACCTTTTCGATCTGGGTTCAAGGACTCAGATTTAGAACCTGGTGGGGTTGCTGAGCAGTCTGCTGCTTTGCTGTAGCTACATGGTATGGTGCATTGCTGGGTCCTAGGGTCTTGGATATGCGGGGTAGGCCAGAACAGACCAGACTATGTGCTATGCTGGTACCTGGGATCCTTGGTGGTGGGGATAGGCCAATTGTATCTGGACCTGGTGGGTGTGTACAATGGCTAGGCAGTGTCTGGGCACAGAGTCCTTGGGGGTGTCCAGAGAGCCTGGCAGAGCAGAGCTGGAGTCCTGGGAATGCATGGCTGCAGGGGAGGGTCTGAAAACAGGCTTATTCTTGCTCCTAAATTGAAGAAAATTCATTTTTTTCCACTTCTTATTTTGTGTATGAGCTATTGTATGCAATTGTCTCATTTGTTCTGAGGACTTTCACTGAATTTGACATCTGGGTCAGTACCAGCAGGTGTGGATTGAGATCTCTTTCTGGTTATTCCTCTTTGGGTCCTTGCTGCTGGGTTGGGGTTTTTTTTGTCCCATCCCTTAGTTGGGTTGGGGTATTTTCAGGAAAGTTGAGTTCAGCAGCCAAATCTGTAATCTGTGAAGTGATAGTGTCCCTTAAGATTTCAGGGTGGAGTGGTGGCTCAGTGATTACTGGCATGTGCAAGTACGTGAATTCGAACCCTAGCACCATGTACACAATGGAGTTTCGGAGCAGTGAAGGCCACATGAAAAACTAAATAGAAATTGATTTTCTCTTTTTCTCTCTCTCTCTCACTGTCCCTCTTTCTTTAAAAAAAAAAAAAAAAAGATTTCCACCTCCTCATGAGCTAATGGGAAATAACCAATATGAACAACCAATGCTTATAATAAGCAGTATTAATTTGGTTACTTAGTACCAACTGTATCTATTACAATATTAAATTCCATCTATGAAATGAATGATAGTGTTAGAAATTAGTTTTTGCAACAATAATATTCAGCCATCACCTATGTCAGGCTTCAAAGCATACAATAGTTATTGTGTTTCGTATACATAGCTGTAATGGTTTCACAGCATTAATGATAGCGGGTAGAATTGTTTAAATTAGTTAGTGCTAAGAGGTGGTAAGCTTACAGATGCCTGAGAGAGAAGGGAATGTAAGAGGAAGTTAGAGGAAAGGTTGCAATATATGAGTATGAACAGAGAGAAAGTAGAAGAGGTGAAAGATTTGGTGGGGAAAAGAAGAAAAAAAATAAAGAAAAAAAAACAGGGAGAAGAGACAGAGGTACCAAAATAGTGAAGGGGTGAAAGAGATATTAATAGAATTTGGGTTGTACCATAAGAAAGGTAGAATGAAGTAGAGGGCACAATACAATTCAAATTCTAAATGTACTGATCAAAATCCCAACCCTCAACAGGCAGGACAAGGATAAACATTTACATTGAAGAAAATGCTCAGGAATGAAGGGAGTACAGAGAGAAGAAGAAAGGAAAAAGTAAAAAGAGAAAGAAAAGAAAAGTGAAACATGACAAAAACAAAACAATACAAAAAATGAAAACAAAACAAAGCAGCTGGTATATTTATATGTCCATGAACCAATCAGCTTCTCCAGATGACACATCAAAACAAGAAAAGGAAAAGATTCTTACTGAAAAATGAGAACTGTGTTCACTGAGGTTGTCTGTACACATTGGGAGCATGTGTTCACTGTCTGCCTGAGTTTTATTAGCAGGGTCTCTCAGTCTGGAAGTATTTGATCTCAAGTAGAGGACTGAATATCTAGTTCAGTCTCCTGGGCTTTCTGGGTGGAGGCTACCCTGAAGAGATCAGGTTATTAAGGAATACCCTGAGGACTGGCCTTTGCAAGCTTCCCTGGGGATCTGAAACTCTGGAGGGGCTTGAATGCAGAGCTATGCTGCCTCTGCTGGTTACAATGCAGAGCCCCTCCAGGTTTTCTGTGCTCAAACTGTGCTCTCTTATATGCTCCTGTCCCACCTTAGCTGATCACCTTTGCCTTCCTGCTAGGGGTGGAGTTGGACAGGTCTGAGCTAGGCTACCCTGCTCTCCACTAATCCAAACCCCCACCTCCCCACCCCACCCTCCCATCCCTGAACTAAGTGAAGTCTGGGCCTATCCCATGCCACCTCTTCCAAGTTCAGCCTCTGAACCGTGGCTTGCTCCTTGGAGAATTGTGGAGTAGCCTGATCTAAACTACTGACTTCCTCCCTCCAGACAGTCTCTTTAAAATGACTCCTGGTTTTCCTCCTTGCAGACTGCTGCAAGACAGTGTTCTCCCCTAACGCAGCAGACACAGTAGGCGTGTTTCCATTTGTGTCTAATGCATGGTTCCTTATAGAACTTGGCTTCTCTGATGTAAATCAGATCACAAGTTATGGTTCAGCTCCTCCCCCACTCCTTTGCCCATTGGGAGCAATGGTGGTCACAACTGCCATGATGTGACTGGGACGGATACAATCCCTCTTTTCTACTTGCTCTAACCAAATCTCTGATTCTCCAAAAACTTCCCCTACCTAGCAATGTGCTCCAGTGATATTTTTCCCCTAAATGCACCTTGCAGCAATGGAGCTGTCCAGGAGTTTTTTCATCCCGTCATGGAGCCAAACAATAAGCAGCCTTCCTGCAGCTCGCCATCTTGGAAATCCCCAGCAATAATATTTTTTAACCATTGTTTTAAGAATAAATTCTCTTGGAGCTGGAGCAGTGGCTCAGTGGTTGCAGAGCTAGCCTGGCATGCAGGAGGATGCAGGTTCAAACCCCAGCACCACGTACACAACAAAGTGTCAGAGCAACGAAAGCCACATGAAAAACTAAATAAAATTGACTCTCTCTCTCTCTCTCTCTGTCACTCTCTCTCTCAGGAAAAAAAAAAGAGAGAATAAATTCTCTTTATTTTCTTTTGTTTAAAGAGCATTAAGATATTTATAATGGTCTTGATCTTAGAAACCAGTTAACTTTGGTTTTTATGTGATGGGAGGAACACATTTTCATTCCACATAATTTTCATTACTATTACCTCTTTAAAGATAGCTTTTGGAGTCTACTCAATATGGCTCAATACCTCTTAACTGGTTATTAGTAGGAGTAGCCTGGTATGTCGATTAAATTAGGCAACAAGTCAGGCAGAGTAAAGCTGCAGTTATGTGTGTGGGACTGGAGTATTGGGGATCAAATCCAGGTTCTCCTGCATGGTACACAAGCACTCTGCCACTGAGACATATCCCCAGCCCCTCAGTTCTTTTAAATGTGAATTATTGTTATCCTGTCACAATTTATTTTTCAAAAAGAGGGAAAGATACCATATGCATCTAACACACAATCAATCACTGACAAGGAGTAAATAAAATTGAAGAAAAGAAAACATTTCTGATTTGATTGATTTATTATTCATTAAACTCAATCCCCTTAACACCTAATCTATTTCTAGGCAATTGAGAATTTTGGAATTATAGACTTTTTGTTTCCCAAAGTACTAGGTAGGTAGTATTTTTTAAACTTTTTTTTTACTTTAACTCTTAGTAAATATTGCATTTATGAAGTGATATAAAGTGACTGAGTATACAAATTCACCTCCTTAATATACGCTTATAAATACTTACACAATACCTTTTTTTTTTTTTTTTTTTGATGCTGGGGCTCAAACCCAATGTCTCCTGCATGCTAGCCAAATACTCTACCACTGGCCAGACTCCTAACCCCTCTTACACAGTGTGTAAGAGTACAATAACAGAGTACACATTATGTAGTAAGTTATTTTGTAAGTAGGACTAGGAGTAAAGTTCAGTGCTAGAGGATTGTCTAGTGTGTACAAGAGACTAGGTTTGATCCCCAGCATCACAAAAATAAATACTTAAGTAACCATAAAGACTTGTTCATTGTTTGTTGATTTGACAGCCTCCCGGTGGGTCACATAACAGTAATTTGAAAAGTACTTAGGGAATTTTTCTGTTGAAAATTAATGAATCCTTGATCATTTGATTATTTGTTCATTCACAGAATTACTATACTTTACAAGGCAGTGTTTTAAGTGTTTGCATTACTCAATGAGAATTAAACATAGCCTCTATCCTTATAATTAAATGCTGCTTACTTAAGTCCAGTTAAAATATAGAAAAATACATAAAATGTGATCTTTAAATTAATCTTCTTTTCTGTCTATTGCTTTAGTACCAATTTCTAGATATATTTGTAGAGATTTTCTATCACTTGATCTTTTTAGTTATCTATTTGTTCATAATCGTAAGTCACAATCTGTGATAGTATAACAGTTTCTGTGAAAACAAATTCATTGCTCTCAAAGAAGCAATAATATTCTAATTTTGACAGAAACTGATTAAGTGGTACTGCTTAGGAGAAAGAAAAAAAAAACAAAAGGATGAATTTGGATAAACAATGGCTTACACTTTTTCTAATTTGAATAAAGTAAAACGTTACTTACATGCTGCTGTATAAAATTGAACATCAGAATAGTGCTATTGTTGTCCTCCTTTGCCCATGGGAGATATGTTCCAAGACCATCAATGGATGCCTAAAATCATGGATAGTAACAAATCCTAAAAACTGTTTTTCCTATATACATACATGCAAATTTAAAACCTTTCTATCTTTTAGCACTTTATTATGCCTCATGGCCATAAAGTGCTTCCTTCTGGTGAAAGGGTAAATGTACTTAGAAATCCTACTGTTTTCTCTGTTAGATGTAGGAGCTTTATGCTTTCACCAAGAGGAAGCATTTTATGGTTTCATTTGGCATATCCAAATTGCCAGAAATGCTACTCTTATGCTTTGGGGGATATTATTAAGTTAAAAAAAAAACAAAAAAACAACTAGAATCACTTTTGAGCACAGACACTGCAGTGCTGTGGTAGTTGATCTTGTAGCCAAGATGGTGACTGAGTGACTGATGATATGGTAACACACACAATGTGGATATGTTGAACAAAGGAATGATTTATATCATGGGAAGATGTGAGTGGGATGGCATGAGGTTATATCACACTACTCAGAATGGCATGCCATTTAAAACTTAAGAATTGTTTCTTTGTGCAATATTCAATATAGTAATTTTTAGACCAGAATTAACCAAATAACTCAAACTTTGGAAAACAAATTTGTGAATAATGGAAGGACCACTATGGTTCCCTTTTTCAGTTCTAAATATTTATAACACTGTTTCTTTTTTTTTAAGAGAGGGACAGTGAGAGAGATAGAGAGAGGATCAAGTTTTTTTAGTTTTCCATGTGGCCTTCATTGCTCTGAGACTTCATTGTGTACATGGTACTGGGGTTTGAACTAGCATACTTGTGCATGCCAGGCAAGCACTGTAACTGCTGAGCCACCGCTGCAGCCTGTATAACCTTATATTATTTTACTTTAATGTCCTTTTTACCTCACCAAGTATCTTGCCAGCTTCAGCAATGTAGTGAATCCCTACGCAACTTACTTGATACCCTGTCTCAAACTAAAAAACTAAAAAGGGCTGAGGATGAGGTTCAGTCATTAAGTGCCTCTGGGTTCAGTCCCCAGTACTCAAAAAACTTTTTTTTATTTGTACATATTTATGGGGTACATTATGGTAATTCGTTACTTGTATACAGTGTGACCTAATCATATCAGAGTTAAGCATTTCCATGTCTTCAACTACTAATCATCTTTTATGTGTTATATATTTTATGTTGGTGACTAAGGCCAACATGATGCTTGGCCAGATGCCAGAGAAAAGAATTAGTGGTAAACAACTCTGTAAGAGGCCCAGCTGGCTTGTAAAAGAATTAGTGGTAAACAACTCTGTAAGAGGCTCAGCTGGCTTGTATCTTCCCTAGTAATTAGCAAACTGCCTCACCGCATGACTAAGCTATTTGGGCGCTCATTTGTTACAGTTGGTTGAATATGTTTGCACTGTGTCCCTATTGGTTGTTGTAACAAATAAATACCAGACATACGGAGACAGAGAGGTAGATGGCTCTAGTAGATGACTCTAGGAAGAAATGGATGACTCTAGTAAGAGGAGATCCTCCCATGCAGGCGGCAGAAACAGGGAAAGCAGTAAGGGGAGAATAAGAAAAGCCTCCGGAGTAGGAACAGGGACTCTAAAGAAGAAAAGCCTGGGCAGTAGAAAAAGGGACTCTAGTGAGAGAAGCTGTAAAAAGCATCTAGTGAGAGGAGATGTAAAAGTCTGTAGTGAGAGGGAAGAATAAAGCGCTTGGCCTCCAGAGAGAGGGAGGAAATAAAGTGTTGGAGAACTCAGGACTAGCGGGTCTACTTCATTCCCAATCAACCGCCGATTGAGAGCATCCCTGGTTCCTGCCGGCTGGGACCGGGACATTTTATATTATTCTTTTTGGCCACTTTGAAATATCTCATAGGCTGTTTTACCTAGAAGTTACCCTAGTGTGCTAACGAAGAACCAGAAATGATTACTCTGTGTTTTTGGTGCCCTTTACTGAACCTCTTTTCATCTTTCCATCCTCTTGCCCAGTCTCTAGTGATCTTCCGTTCCATTCAGTTTCTCTACACCTTTGAGTTGTTGATTTGCACAAATGACTAAGAACATGTGTCTGGTTGTTTCACTTATAATGACCTTCCATCCACATTGCAAATGACAGGATTTCATTCTTTTTATAGCTAAATTATATTCCACGTATCACATTTTCTTTATCCTTTCATCCTTTGAAGGGCATCTAGGTTGATTCCATATTTTGACTATTGTGAATATTGCTGAAATAGACATGAGAGAGCAACTATCTTTTTGGTATGATGATTATATCTCCTTTGGAAATATACCCAGTAGTGAAATTGCTAGATCATAGGGTAGTTTTATTTTTAGTTTTCTGAGGAATCTTCATACTCTTTTCCGTAATAGGAGTCCTAATGCACATTCCCATGAACAGTGTGTAAGAGTTTCACTTTTTCTGTGTTCACACTAGCATTTGTTATTTTTTCTTTGATGATAAACATTTTAATTAGACTAATATGATACCTCATTGTGGTTTTGTTTTGCATTGCTATAACTATTAGTAAAAGTGAGCATTTTTTCATGTGTTTATTGGTTATTTGTTATTTTTTTTTATTGTTTGTTGGTTATTTGTAAATCTTCAAACTGTTTACTTCTCTGGTCCATTTTTTTAAATTAGATTGTTTACTTTCTTATTTTTTAGATGCATTAGGCTATTTTGTGCTCATTTTTTTGAGTTCCTTATGTATTCTGGATGTCAATCCCTTGTCAGATTTACTAGTTGCAAATATTTTCTCCCATTATTTAGGTTGTCTCTTAATTTGGCTGATTGTTTCTGTTACCATATAGAAGCTTTTTTAGTTGATGTAATTCCTCCCATTTGTCTATCTTTACTTTTGTTCCCTGTGCTTTTAGGGTCATATCTAAAAAAATCATTGTCTACACTACTGTCTTAAAGTGTTTTTTTCTAAATATATATATAATGTATATTTCTAAATAAATTTTATATATATATATATATATATATATATATATATATATATATATATATATAAATGAAAGGGAGACCAGTAGAGTTGAGGAATGGTTTTCAGGGAGAGTTAGGAAGGAAGAGTAAAGGGAGGTACTGGGAGATGAAATTGACCAAATCATGTTAAGTATTAATATGTCACAATGAATCCTATTTACTATTATGTATAATCATAATGCTTCAACAAAAACAAAGTAAATAAAAATGTTTATGGAGGGTGTGTATTCCATTATTGTAAAATAATACTATTTAAATTCTACATAATAGTTCATACATTCGGAAAACATAACTCTACAATCAAATGGAGCTGTATATCATTATTAACATAATAGTGCAAGCTCTCCTCCATATTTCTCCAGTGAGCTGCAAAATTTCCATCAAGACCCCTCAAAATATAGAAATGATTATAGATTCTTTATAGATATCAAACTATCATAATTATTGAAAACTTTTACATATATATATTTTTTTTAAAGAGAGGAGGACAGTAAGAGAGATATAGAGACAGAATCAATTTTTATTGAGTTTTTCACATGGCTTTCGTTGCTCCAACACTTAGTTGTGTACTTGGGTGCTGGGGTTTGAACCCGTGTACTTGCACTTGCCAAGCAAGTGCTGTGTGACCTCTTAGCTGCCGCTCCAGCCCCCATATTTTAATTTCAGAATTAAAATAATTTTTCTCTTTTAATCAGTTAATTTCCATAAACAAGTATATATTAAACATATAGGGTTTTGATGTAGCTGTTCATTTAGCTGTTTATATTGAATGTGTTGAGTGCATATCAAATATATTCAGGTTCAGGAAACATGATTGCTGGATTGTATGGTAACAAACTGCCAGACTGTCTTTCAAAGTAGCTATACTATTTTACATTTCCAGCGGCATAGAAGGAGAATTTCTATTGTTCCACATGCTCACTATCATTTAGTGTAATCAGTATTTTAGATTTTTATTCTAATATTAGGTGTGTAGTAATATCACCTTATTTTAATTTGCAATGATCTAATGACATAGGCAAATTAGCATTTTTATATGCTTTTTTCCATATGTATATTTTTAAATAAGCTCTATTCATATGTATATATTTAAATAAGCTTTTAAATTGTTTTTAGTTCTAATTCTTATGAAATGAATAAAAACATAAGATATCATCAAAGAAGATGTACAAGTGGCAAATAAACCCATGAAAAAATATTCAGCATATTAATCATAGGGAAATGAAAATGAAAATCATAGTGCGATAGTACTATGTACTTACAAGAATGGCTAAAATAATAATGACTGATGATTCCAATAATTGGCAAGGTGTGGAGAAATTGGAATCTCCATGCATTGCTGGTTGGAGTATAAAATGTAGCTACCATGGAGAGTAATTTTGCAATGTCTTTAAAAGTTAAATAGTCACTATATAATCTAGAAACTTGATTCTGAATTATGTACTGCTAAGAAATGAAAAACTTTCTACACAGCCAATGGTATATGCATGTGTTATAGTGGCATTGTTCATAATAACCAAAAATGAGAACTATGCAGATGTCTACCAATTGGTGAAAAGATAAGTAAAAACAAAAACAAACAAAAAGATAACATCATTTACTGAAACTCATTGTTTGAACTACACCCTTAAAATCTGTGAATTTTGTTATCTGTAAAGTTACCTCAATATAGTTGCTATAAATAAAAATATATAATAGTGTATCTTATCCTTTTCCTACTTAGGTAATTATCTGCAAGAAATTTTCTGAAAAATTAATAGAACTTCCACTGCTAGTGGCTTGGTACCAGAGGATTCAGGAAGTGCCAGGAGTAAAAACAGCAGCTTCTAAGTGTGGGATCCAGTTTCTCCATTTTCCAGAGTTATTGACTACTTCAAGTGAACAACATCTGAACTTAAGTGAGGTCCCAGGCGTGGAGGAACAAAATGACCCTTTATTTATAGGAGGACCAAGACCGACTATGACCAAATTAATGGTACTTAAATTGTGTTATTAAAAATTTGTTTGCAAAATACCATGCAGTATTGTTGCTGAATATTCTACCCTGACAGGTAATCATTTATTGACAAAGTTTTTCTTACAAATTTTATTTGTAGCTATGTTTTTTTAAAAGAGAGAGAAAAAGAGAGTTAATTTTATTTTTTTAATCTGGTTTTGTTTTTCCTAGGCAGATTATATACATAATATTTAATCTCATGTCTAAAAATCTATTAAAAAGTTATACTGGAAAAATATAAAAATATTTATTCATAGTTGGAGTTCATTTTGGTTAAACCAGAGGAATCCTATTTTAGAGACATTAGAGTCCCTTATAAAAGACTGATGTGGGTGATGTTTTAGAGTATATGTGGAAGTGGTAGTTTTGTGATACTTTAAAATAGAGCTTATATGTTGGGCAGTTTTCATGTATGTAACAATAGATCTCTTGATGGACATGATGTAAAACTAGTTTTTTATAATTTTTTTAAAGAGAGAAGGACAGTGAGAGAGAGACAGAGAAAATCAATTTTTATTGAGATTTTCACATGGGTTTCTTTGCTCTGACACTTAATTGTGTATGTGGGTGCTGGAGTTTGAACCCATGTACTTGCGCATGCTTCGCAAGTGCCGTAACCACAGAGCCACCGCTCCAGCCCCCAGTTTTTTTATAATTTGAGTGGATTGTCTTGATAAAGTGTTTTACATAAGTGATTTTTCTTTATAATGTCCAGTGTATTTCTGTGTGGCTTATTACTTATGCATGTTTTCAGATATTAATTTAAAATATGGTTTTATCTGCATATATATTTATAATTGGTTACACATTATTTAAAATAACATTTACTTTTTATTATTCCAATATAAAAATGATAGGAAAGTAGCTATGATGTAAAAAAGCAACTTTTTTTTAATATAACTAAATATTTTGGAAAAGATCTAATGATTATGAGTAGTAGTATTCCTCCTTCAGTACAGGAAATAGAAATTTGGTCTTTAAAAACATAATGGGTTTTGTCAATTCATTAATTTGGAAAGGGTCCATTTCTTTTTCTAGGAAAAAGGCATTGAAGTGATGTTTTCTCCCCACCCTTGCCCTACTTGGACCCTTGACTGGAATGGTTTTCCTGCAGCAGTGAGTCCAAAGGAAGGTGAGCTTGTTTTTTATTGTTGTTTTTGTTGTTGTTTTGTTTTTCTTTTGTTATACTCACAATCTGGATACTCTCCTCAGATTCATCTTCCAATTCTCTACTTTTCACTTTTGCTATATATAATATTTCAATTGATTAACTTGAGTTTTAATTTTATTTTTGTTATAAAAAATTTCATATATACATATCATTCAGATTTAACAGTTTCCACATTTTTTTACATTGGCTTTTTCTATTCCTTTTTTTTCTTGGCTGGCATGTTTTTAAACAAATCTTAGGTAATATATTATATTTTAATGTATCTGTTAATAACAAAAGGACAAATAATCATAATGCCATTATTGCACTTAATAAAAATTAACAAAAATTCTTTAATCATTTAATAGTTCATAATCCATTTTCCTCAATTATTTAAAACATTGTTGACCCAGATATGGTGGCGCATACCAGTAATCAAAGTTGCTCGGGAGGCTGAGGCAGGAGGATTGCAAATTCAAAGCCAGCCTCAGCAACTTAACAAGGCTCTAAGCAACTTAGTGAGACCCAAAATACAAAAAAGAAAAAGGATTGGGGATGTTCCTCAGTGGTTAGCACCCCTGAGTTCAATCCCTGGTACCAAAAAGGAAAAAAAAAAAAGTATGATAAAATTTTTTGAAAAAAAGATCTCTTTAATGCTTTAATGCTAGATAATTACTTAAATGATTATATTATTATTTGAAATTATATTTGTTTTTTGTTTGTTTGTTGCAGTACTAGAGACTGAACCTAGGGGCAATTTAGCACTGAGCTATATTGTCACCTCTTTTTAAATTTTATCTTGAGCCATATCTCACTAAGTTGCTATCTAGGCTGACCTTCAACTTATGATCCTTCTGCCTCAGCCTCCCAAATAGCTAGAATTATAGGTGTGTACTACTGTGCCCAGCTGGTTTGTTTTTGATAACCTTTTTCTTGTTCATTTTTCAATTTCCCATTTTTTGTAACTTTTGCATTTTATATTGTTTCTAATAATTCATTTTCATAGTGGCTTAATTCTCTTATTTCTTTTTTCTGATAACTTTACTTATGTCTTATTTCTCTATAATTTTAGATTGTGAATTCAGTTTTGGGTTTCCTCAATCTGTGAGAATTTGTAGGATTTGAGTTAAGGATAAATTCCCACAGAAAATATTTATATTTGCTTATGCCAGGCATCTCAAGATATCTGAAATTAAGATCATTTAGGGTTAGTTTTTCAACTGTGCATTCTTTAAGCCTTTTTATCTGGAACTGATATTTAAACAGATAAATTATCTTTTATTTTCCTCTGTTGTTGTACAGCAGTTTTTAATGCATATTCTCAGAGGGCACATAGCTTTTCAAGCTTTTTGCTTTTATGTTATGATATTAGTACTGACACTTTACCAAGCAAAGGATGAAGGACTAACCTCTTCTTTGTCCTGCTGTTAAAGTCTAGGATCCTAATTATAGAAAATATCCTCAGGGTAGCTGTGGTTTCAGTTGAAAATTATTACACGAGTTTTCAGCCTCTCCTAGTTTTAACCCCCTCACTATTTTTAAAGACTGTATAGATTTCCTTTAATCTCAGAAACCCAGTTAAACATGTAAAGGATACTTGTTGAATTTCAAATACCAATTAAAGTGGGTTTTTTTTTTTTTTAAAGAGGGACAGTGAGAAAGGGAGAGAAAGAGAGAATCACTTTTATTTAGTTTTTCATGTGGCCTCTGTTGCTCCGAGACTTCACTGTGTACGTGGTGCTGGAATTTGAACCTGCATACTTGCACATGCCAGGCAAGCTCGGCAACCACCAAGCCACCACTCTAGCCCTTAAAGTGCTTTATAAGTGCACAATTTAGAATAACTCAAACACTATTTCTTCAGTTATTCACCTGTTTTTTAGTTTTATATTTAATTAAATATAACTTGATTTTCAAATGCCCTTTGAAGTAGTTTACCTTACTTTTTCACATTTTTCTCTTCTGTGATGCTATGTAGTATTGTCCATATCTCATGAATCAATTCTATTTTGTTAATCAAATAAATAATTGAAATTTTTCAAGAATGGAAGGTAATCGTGTTAGGGAATTAAATTCTGTGGTCCAAAGCATAGAAATTGATTTTTTTTTTGTCTTTTAGTAATTATATGCAAACACAGCTCCAATGAATTTGTTAGTATTTTAATTTTAAATATTTTAACATTCAAATTTTTAAATATTTTATAATTTGCAATTAGAATTTGATTGTATACTCTGGTTGTAATGTAGATTTTGAAAATGTTAAATTTACAGTGTACTAAGTAAAAAAAATCCAACTTTCAGACCTGGGGTCTAATTCAATGATAGAGAATGTGGTTAGCATGCATGAGGACCTGGGTTCCAACCTCAGCACCAAAAAAATAAATAAAATGAAAATCAGACTTTCATCAATATTCATATTTATTGAAAAAATGAAATAGGGTTTTCTAAATGCTACATGTTTAATTTAACCATAGAATCAAAGTAATATTTTCTCTTAACATGAGCACTCATATATCAATTGCCATCTCAAGAAGATCTAACATTAAGCATTCATGCCCAGCCATTTTTCTGGTTCATATGTAATAGCTCATGGAATATATTATACACACAGGTTCTTATGTAAGAGTGCATGGATATTTTATTCATTGTGTCCTTTTAATTGGATCATCCTGTTTATATAAATATTATGACAAAGAATAAGCTGTATCAGCAGAGCTACATGGTTATTCACATTTCATTGACTTTTCTAAAAGGTTTTTCAAATTGGTTAAACTCAGATAAAGTTGTAGCATTTTAGATTTGCAGTTTTCAGATATGGTAGTTTCTAACATTACATAGTAAAAGGATCTTTGTGAAATGAAATTATTATATAAGCGTATGGAGCATCACGGAATGTTATAAAAATATATGATTTATGTTCTTATACTATCTTTTAGGACAAATTTCATTATAAAAAATTTTGTTGATACTTCATATTGATGTCTCACATACATCCCTTCTTATAAATCCATTGAACTACATGAAAGTTTTGGTGTATAAGAATCATTGTCTTTATTAGCAATGGCTGCATTAATCCTAATGATGAAATCTAATTTTTTAACACATTAACATTCTCTTTTATTTAGAAAAAACTTAAGGTGAATTTCAAAATTCACAGTAAAGCCTCAAAAAATTACATATTAAGAACAGAGGTACAGGGGCTGGAGCAGTAGCACGGCAGTTACCAGCCCTTGCCTGGCATGTGTGAGAACCTGGGTTCAAACCCCCACACCCTGTACACAAAGACATGTCGGAACAATAGAAGCCACGTGAAAAACTAAATAAAATTGATTCTTTCTATAAATGTCCCACTCTCTTAAAAAAAAAAAAAGAGGTACAAATCTGACATAATGAAATCTGTGAGAATTATATTTTATCTATTTTAAATATATTCAATCTGTCCCCTCACCACTCTCACTGATTTCTCTCCCCAAATTTTATATATCATCTCCTTTTCAGTTTTCTCTTACACAATTTATATGTGGTATCTCTATGTCCTCACTTTTATTTTTCTATCAGTCTTGAATATTGTCCTTCCCACTTTCCTTGCCTGTTGAAAGTATATGCATCTTTTAAGGATCAATTCAAATGCTGCTTCCTTCATTAAGCCTTCTACCATGAAATCAACTTGCCTGAATTTAAAAACTGGCTATGCAGCCACGTCGCTGGATAACCCACACATAGATTCTCAGCTTCTTTGTACCTCAGTTGCCTCATCTATAGAATGGGATAATAATGGCAATACATCTTATGGCATTGTTGATATATATTCCATGAATTAATGCATGAAGCACTTAGTACAATACTTAGTTATAAATGTTAAATTTAATAAATATAGTAGTCAGAATTAAGCACTTCCTCTCAAGATTCTTTTAGTGATTTCTTATTCTTCGTTTTTGGTACTTATATTATCCTTTTTATGTTACAATTATTTATATGCATGTTTTCCTTCTCTAATACAATTATCTCTTTGAGTATAGGACTCCTGTAGATAGGTACTCAGTAAGTTTTAATTAAATTGAATCTGTTGAAACTACAGATGCATTTTTAAAACTCCCTCAATTTCTTCTTTAATCTAAAGAAACTCTTTGAATTCTTTTGATTTTAAAGGTTAAAATAATTTAGTTTATTTTGTTTGAAGAAAAGAGAATTTTAGGATTTAATATGCATTTTTATGGTCTGTTTGGGGGTTAGTTGTAGACATTATTCTTCTTTACTGCTAAATACTTAGTTCTTCCTAAGAACATTCTGTCTCTTTTTTTTTTAACATTCTCTTTCATAGTTATAGTACAATTATCAGAATATGGCAATTGTGTATTCAGGTATGATATTCAATGTGTATAGTCCAGCAAATTGTGGCATATTTAATTTTATATCTCTTTAGTTTCCTTTAAAATGAGATAGTTTTTTAGTCTTTGTCTTTCATAACATGGACTTTTTTTTTTTCCAAATAGTTCAGGCTATTTGTTTGCAGATGGTCTCTCACTTTGGATTTATATGATGTTTCCCCATGATTAGATTCAAGTTAAGCTTAAGCAGGAATGCCACAGAAGTGATGGTGTTTCCTTCCATTGTATTCTATCCAGAAGCACATTATGTTGGTTTGCAGCCACTGATACTAATTTTGGTTAAGATAGAGTCTACCAGGTGTGTTTCCTATAATTTTACTATTTTGCTTTATTGAATTAATAAGAAATTTGGAGAGAAGACATACTTTGTATTATCTTATTTCTTTTCACACTTTCATTCACTAGCTTACATTTATTTGATCCCTTTTGCCTATGATAATTGCAAAATGGTAGTTTTTTAAAATTGTGTCATCCTTCTATATTTATTAGTTGTCTTTCTCCTGTAGGAAACATTTCACCCTCTTTCTTTCTTTCTTTCCTTTATGTCATGAATTTTCATTTTATAGAGTGTCTTACAGTCAGTCACTATCATTATTTATTTTAGTTATTCTAGGTTGTTGTGAGTCCCTTAAGCAGACTCCTAATTCTTTGAAAATGCCTCCAATTCATTCTATGACCACTTCCTTAATGTATAGCATAACAAATTATTGCATACTCATCTTACTTCCCTACCATGGTCCTAGAATCAGTTATTTCTCTGAGAAACCCTACTTCCTATTAGTAGAGAATGGCATTTAAAAACTAACATTTAAAACCACGTTTTGTGTGGTGATGCAAGCCTGTAATCCCAACTACTTGGGAAGCTAAAGCAGGAGGATAGGAAGGTCAAGGCCAACATGGGCAACCTAGTGAGACCCTGACTTCGAATAAAATAAAAAGGGCAGAGCTGGGTATGTAGCCCAGTGATAGAGTACCCAAGGGTTTAATTTCTAGTACCTCTTAGGTCATCTCATCAGAAATGTGTATGTAGTTGTAGACTCATTTATGAAATAAATCTATTTCAAAATATATATACATGGACAATTATATAATCATATACCTCAATATCTACTGTTATCTACTGTTGACACTTTTAATTCCAGTTCAACACCACAAAATTCTTCCTAGTTTTTGCAAGCTCAGTATTTGTACCTACCTTTTCCAATAGCAAAAGTTATAGCTCCCAACATGGTTATTGTATTTGCTTATTTGTTCACTCCTTTAATATATGTGGTTTCAGAGTTGCTATAAGCTCATCCGTGTGAAAAATATACCAACATTGTTATTTTATTTGCTCATTTGTTCTGTCCCATGATGTATATGTACAGTAGTTTCAGAATTACTATAAGCACATCTGTGTGAAAAATGTAACTGCTAAATTGAATTCTGGATGCAGATAATTGTGATCAGATGGTTCTACACAAGATGATTTGACATAATGTAAGTATTAATCATTAATACTAGAAAGAGATGAAAAGAGAGTTGGTTATTATCTCAAATATTCAACTAACAGTTCCCTACTGCAATGAGAACATCCAGGCCATTTTATATACTCTTCATTACTTTTTGGCATCAAAACCAGTGAGATATTTTTCCTTCTATGTAATGAAGTGGAATGAATACTGTTTAAGTCTGAGGAGTACTTTTTTCAAGTTTTTAGTAGCCCTCTGTTTCATACCTTATGAATTCCACTCCCCCACTCCCAGGTATGGAAGAGGGAACAGATACAGTATTTTACCTTAAAATGTAGAACAGAGTTGCACTATCCCACACATTATTTGCCTGTGTGGCCCTGTTTTCCAGTAGTTCTTAGGTAGGTAGTTCCTATAGTAATATTTTTCTGATTAACTCAGAATAGCCATATCAACAGTGTAAAAAGAAAAGAAAGCCAAAAGTGTGACCTTACAAAAGATAAAGAAGATAGTTGGCTCAGGTTTTGTTTGAGTTATAATCTTTCATTCTTACTTTATTTTCCCCCCATTATACTAAAGATTGAAACTAAGGACAAAATACAATTGCGCCACAAACCTAGTCTTTGTATTTTTTATTTTGAGATAAAAATAAAAGGTTTTTTACTAGGTTTACTAGTAAAGGTTGTTACTAGGTTTACTAGGTTTTTCACTAGGTTGCTGAGGGCCTTGAGAAGTTGATCCGGCTTACCTGGAACTTGCAATTCTCCTGGCGCCTTCTTCCAAGTCACTGGGATTACAGGCATATGCCACCATGCTGACAAGTTATACCCTCTTTTATTCTTTCTTTGAATGTTTTAGTGTCTTAAAAATATGGCCCAATTAGACATATCTGAAGCCTTGATTTTGCTTTTCTTTTTTTAATATTTCTCTTCTATTTTTATTGGTATATTATATTTGTACATTTTTCATAGTGACAATCTGATGGTGCTGATATTTTTTAATTTTTATTTATTTTAAAAATTTTTATTAGTGCATTATAGTTTTACATAATATTGGGATTAATTGTCACATATTCCTAAATACACACAATTCAGCAATATAATTTGTTCAATATCTGCCCTCCCCACATCCCTCTACTTCCCTTCTCCATCCCCTGATCCTTGCCTTTCTTCTGGTCCTATATTGATCCTAAAAAACCTAAATACAGTGACCTAATTCTTATACCTATGAAGAACATTTCTTATATATATGGCTATAGTATATACAGTGACATAACTGGTTGGAATGTACCTTGCTTTATCTTAGTTCCAACATTTCCCCTTCTCCTGCCTTCCTATCATCCCTTGTTATTCTTCAAAATATTTGACAATGGGATTAAACATTTACATTTTTGAACAGGTATGCAGCATAGCTTGTTCAAATATCTTATGAAGTATCTTGCAACTGTATCTCATAAATATTAACGTTTTGCATTTTTATTCTGTGGATCTAATACATGAGTTTGTCTATTTCACTCCCAAGCCTGGGTTTAGGTACAGCCTCCAAATGAGGGGTAACATTCAGCCCTTGACTATCTGCACTTGACTAGCTTCTCTCAGCATGATTTCTTCCAGTGCCATCCATTTATCTTCAATAGATGCAATATCATTGTTTCTAACAGCTGAGTAGAATTCCATTGTATGTATGTATGTATGTATATATATATATACATACATACACATATACACACATATATATACCAGAGCTTTTGGATCCATTCATACAGTGAGGGGCATCTGGGCTGGTCCCATAATTTAGGTATTGTAAATTAAGCTGCTATGAACATGGATTTTGCTGTGTCGCTGTAATGTACTGCTTCTAACTCCTCTGGGAAAATACCCAGAAGAGGGATAACTGGATCCTATGGTGCATCCAACCCTAATTTTTTGAGGAGTCAGGTGGACCAGTCTGCAATTCCACCAACACTGTGCTAGTGTTCCTATCTTCCCACAGCCACTCCAGCATTTGTTATTATTCGTATTCTTCGTCTTTGCCAGTGTGACTGGAGTGAGGTGAAATCTTAATGTAGTTTTGATTTGCATTTCTCTGATTGCTAGTGATTTAGAACACTTTCTCATATATTCATTGGCTTGCTCAATGTCCTATGTTGAAAAGTTTCTGTTTAGGGGCTGGAGCGGTGGCTCAGCAGTTTCAGCGCTTGCCTGGCAAGCACGAGGACCCGGGTTCAAACCCCAGCACCATGTACACAACTAAGTGTTGGAGCAACTAAGGCCATGTGGAAAACTAAATAAAGTTGTTTCTCTCTTTCTCTGTCTCTCTCACTGTCCCTCTCTCTTTAAAAAAAAAAAAAAAAACAAAAGGAAAAGAAAAGTTTCTGTTTAGGTGTCTGGTCCATTTATTGATTGGATTGTTTGTGTTTTTGTTATTGAGTTTTTTGAGTTCTATGTAAATTTTGGATATTAGTCCCCTATCAGAGGGGTCACAGGCCATGATTCTCTCCCATTCTCTAGGTTGTCTCTTGACTATTTTGAGTATTTCCTTGGCTGTACAGAAACTTTTTATTCTAATGGCATCCCACTCATTGATTTTTGACTGTAATTTTTTCACTTTAGGATCCTTGTTTAGGAAGTCATTATCAACTCCCATATGCTGGAGTGTTGGTCCTACTTTTTCTCCTAGCAGATATATGGTAGCTGGCTTAATTCCTAATTCCTTAATACATTTTTAATTAATTTTTGTGCACAGTGAGAGATAAGAATCTAATTTCAGTTTTCTGCAAGTGGCTGTCCAGTTTGTCTAGCACCATTTGTTGAATAGGCCGTCTCTCTTCCATGTTATATTTTGACCCCTTTGTCAAAGATCAGGTGTTTAAAGATTTGGGGCTTTGTCTCAGAGTCTTCTGTTTTATTCCATTGGTCTTCATTCCTATTTTGATCCAATACCATGCTGGTTTTAATACTACAGCCCGACAGTATAATTTTAGATCTTGTGTTGCAAAACCACTTGTTTCATCTTTCTTGCTTAGCAATCTTTTGGCTATTCTGGGTTTCTTGTTGTTCCAAACGAATTTGAGAGTTACTTTTTCTATATCTACAAAGAATGACATTGGAATCTTTTTTTTTTTTTTTAAAGAGAGAGGGACACTGAGAGAGAGAGACAGAGAAAGGGAGAAGCAACTTTATTTAGTTTTTCACATGGCTTTAGTTGCTCTAACACTAAGTTGTGTATGTGGTGCTGGGGTTTGAACCCAGGTCCTCATGCTTGCAGAGCAAGCGCTGAAACCGCTGAGCCACTGCTCCAGCCCCAGACATTGGAATCTTCATGGGGATTGCATTGAATTTGTACAGAGCTTTTGGCAGAATGGCCATTTTAATTACATTAATTCTCCTAACCAAGAGATGGAACACCTTTCCATCTTCTCAGATCTTTTGCAATTTCTCTTTTCAGTATTTGATAATTTTTTATTGTGGAGTTCTTTTACTTCTCTTGTTAGATTAATTCCCAAGTATTTTATTCTTTTAGAGGATATTGTGAATAGGACCGATTTCCTAATTTCTTCTACTTCCCTATTATTGTTGGCATATAGAAAAGCTATAGATTTATGAGTGTTGATCTTGTAGCCTGCTACCTTGCCAAATCTGTTTATAAGCTCTATCAGTTTTCTGGTGGAGTTTTTGGATCTCCCAGATATAAGATCATGTCATCAGAAAAAAGGAATAGTTTGACTTCCTCTCTTCCTATTTTTATCCCTTTGATTTCTTCCTCCTGTCCAATTGCTCCAGCCAGGGTCTTGAGGACCATATTGAATAAAAGTAGTGAAAGCGGGCAGCCTTGTCTTGTTCCTGAGTTCAATGGAAAAGCTTTCAAACTTTCTCCATTTAGTATTATACTAGCTGAGGGTTTGGCATATATGGCCTTTACAAAGTTAAGTTCCTTTGATCCCTATTTTCTCTAGAGTTTTGAGCATAAATCAGTACTATATTTTATTGAAGTCCTTTTCTGCATCTATTGAGATGATCATATGGTTTTTGTCCTTAATTCTGTTTAAGTAATTGCATGTATTGATTTGTGTATGTTGAACCAGCCTTGCATACCTGGAATGAAGCCCATTTGATCATGATGAATTATTTCCTTGATGTGTTTTTGAATGCTGTTTCCAAGAACCTTATTAAGGATTTTTGCATCGATATTCATGAGGGATCTTCGTCTGTAGTTTTCTTTTTTCAATGTGTCTTTTTTTTTTTTTTTTTTCCGGGCTGAGGACCAACCTCAGGGCCTTGCGCGTGCTAGGCAGGTGCTCTGCCACTGAGCTAAATCCCCAATCCCTGAATGTGTCTTTGTTGGGTTTTGGTATCAGAGTTATGGTTGATTCATAAAAAGTATTTGGGAGAGTTTCCTCTTTTTCAGTTTCTTGGAATAGCTAATAAGGAGGGGTGTTAGCTCTTCTTCAAAGGTGTGGTAAAACTCCACTGAGAATCCATCAGGTCCTGGGCTTTTCTTCTTTGGAAGTCTTTTAAATGCTGTATGGATTTTGGTGCCTGTTGTTGGGCTATTTAGGATTTCAATTTCATCCTCTGTCAATTTGGGGGTGTTGTATGTGCCTAGAAATTTGTCCACGTCATTCCAATTATCTAATTTAGAAGAGTATAGTTTTTCAAAATATGTTATGATAATCTGTTTGATTTCAAGTGTCCAGTCCCAGCTGGCAGGAACCGGACGGCTCTCATTCGGTGGTTGACTGGGAATGAAGTAGACCCACTGGCCCTGAGTTCTCCAAGCATTTTATTTCTCCCTTTACCGTGGCTAAAGGCCTCCAAGCGCTTCCCGCCTTCCCTCTTTTAGAGGCAAGGCCTTTAAAACATCCTTTTTAGAGTCAAGGCTATTCACATTTAGAGTCCCTGTTTCTATTGCTGTACTAGAATCCCTATTTCTGGGGCTGGGGCTACTACCTGCATCTTCTACCGCTGCTGATCTCTCCACCATCTCTGCTGCTGCTGCTTCTTCTTCGCTGCTTCTGCTGCTTCTAACCTGACTAGTCGCTACTCTCTTTATTTATCCATTACAACAACCAATAGGGGTACAGTGCAAACACATTTATCCAATTATAACAAATGAATGGCCTAATGGCTTAGTCATGCGGTCAGGCATTTCGCCACTAAGGAAGATACAAGCCGGCTGGGACAGAGTTGTTTACCATCAAATCTTTTCTCAAGCCAGCTGGGCCTCATGTTGAGGTCAGTCCCCAACATCAAGGGGATCAGTGGTGATCCCCCCTTTTTGTTGGTGATTTTGTTGTTTTGCTTTAATTCTCTCCTTTTAGTTAGATTAGCTAGGGGTCTGTCAATTTTATTTATTTTTTCAAAGAACCAGCTCTTTGTTTCGTCAATTGTTTTTATTGTTGTTTTGTTCTCAATTTCATTGATTTCACCTTTGATCTTAATTATTTCCTCTCTTCTGCTGGTTTCGGATTAGACTGTTCTTCCTTTTGTAGAGATTTGAGTTGGAGCATAAGCTTATTTGTTGTGAATCTCTCCTGATTCTTAATGTGGACACTCAGTGCAATAAATTTTCCCCTTAAGAATGCTTCCATGCTGTCCCAGAGGTTTCAATATGTTGTGTCTCCATTCTCATTTTTCTTTGAAGAATTCCTTAATTACTGTTCTCATGTCTTCTTGAATTCATTCTTCATTTTCAATCTCCACATATTTGTGTGTTGTATGACATGGTTTTTGCTATTAATTATTAGGGTCATGGCATCATGATCTGATAGGATACATGGAATAACATCTTCTTTTTTATATTTGCTGAGATATCCTTTGTGAACTAGAATATGATCTACTCTGGAGAAGGATTCATGTGCTGCTGAGAAGATATACTTTGCCAATTTGGGGTGGAATATTCTATAGATGTCTGTTAAGTCTGTTTGATTTATGGTGTTGTTTAGACTGGAGATCTCTTTATTGTTTCTTTGCTTTGATGATCTGTCTTTTGGGGATAGAGGAATGTTAAAATCTCCCAGTACTATTGTGTTGAGGTCCACAAGTGGTTTTATATCTTGGAGTATTTTTCCACATTGTTGGGAGCATTGGTGTTTGCAGAGCATATATTTACTATGGTTATTTCGTCCTGTTGTATTGTTCCCTTTACTAGGATGTATTGGCCTTCTTTGTCTCTTTTGATTAATTTATATTTGAAATTCACTTTGACAGATATAAGAATTGCAATTCCAGCTTGCTTTTTTGGGCCATATGCCTGGTAGATTTTTTTCCATCATTTCACCCTTAATCTGTGGGTGTAACTGGCTATAAGGTGGGTTTCCTGTAAGCAGCATATGTTGGATTCTGTTTTTTGAACCAATCAGCTAGTCTGTCCTTTGATTGGTGTATTGAGATCATTCACATTTAGTGTTAGAATTGTTATGTGATTGTTGTTCATATTCATTATGTTTTATTAGTAATTTCTATCCTTTCTTAGTTGTCTATTGATAGCCTGTACCTTTATTGAATTTCCTCTGTGGGTTTTGAGGAATATTAGCTTGTACTTGTATCTGGAATTTATCTTTGAGAATTCTTTGTAATATTGTCTTTCTGTTAATGAATACTGCAAGTTTGTTCTTATCATGAAAATTTCTTATTGCTCCCACTAATTTGAAGCTGAGTTTTGCTGGGTATCATATTCTTGGCTGCATGTTGTCTTCATTCAGGCATGAAAAGATCTCCTTCCAAGATCTTCTTACTTCCAGAGTCTGAACTGAAAAGTCAGATGTGATTTTAATTGGCCTGTCTCTGGATGTGATTTGACGTTTCTCCCTTGCCGCTTTCTATATTCTTTCCCTTATTTTTACTGTTGTACATTTTGAATATGATGTGTCTTGGTGAGCATTTCATTTGATTAGGCCTATTGGGTGTCCTATAAGCTTCCTGGATGAGCATATCTGACTTTATTTTTATATGGGCAAAATTTTCTTTAGCAATTTTCTTGAGAATATTCCTTATTCCATTTGTTTGTGTTTCCATTTCTTCCTGTATACTAATTACTCTTAAATTGTTTCTTCTCATTTCATCCCAGACAGTTTTAAAATTCTGTTCGTGTTCTGTAAGTTGTTTTTCTTTTTTGTCATCTGTGTGCTCTAGCTTGCTCATCGTTTCCTCATTGTCAGAATTTCTTCAAGAGCTGAAGTTCTGTTTTCTATAGAAGTTAGTTTATTATTAAATTCATGGTTCCTCTCATGCAGATTTTAGCTTTGTTACTTCCTTTTTGAGTATGTCTATTTCTTTGATAATAGAGTTTTTCATCTCTTCAGTCTTCTTGTTTAGTCCCTTCATTATATCTTCTTTTAGTTCATTGATCCTTTTAGTAATCAGATCATTGATAATATTTTCAAGATTTTCATCTTGACCCCTATTTGTGGCATCCTTTTGGGGGGAGTTTTGGGTTTGAGGTGAACCTCTCTTTGTTTGATTCTTCGTTTTGAATAGCTTCTTGTGGCTCTCTGAATTGAGATTTCCTGAGGAGAAAGTAGGCAGTTCCTCAGGTGGTTTTTCCTTGCACGTCAAACAGTCAGATGAGCCACCAATTCTTTGATGATCATCTTCTTCCAAATGCTGTTTCTGCCTGAGTCCTTGTGTTGCTCTACCTTATGGTTCCAGGCTCAAGGTCGCAAATTTCAACCTACCAAAATGGAGACCTACCTTCCAGCAGGACTCAAACAGGCTCCAAAAGGAACGTGGTGTGTCGTTAGGCAGGGGCAGCTCCAAGTGGAGAACCTCCCGTTTGGTCCTTAGCAGGGCTGCTCCGGATGGGGGGTGCTATCAGTGGTGTCCTGAGCACCTTCTGGCAGGACTCAAACAGGCCCCAATAGGAAAGGAGGGTGTAGGTAGAGCTGCTCCAGGCAGGGAACCTCCCCTGGTTGGTCCTGAGCAGGGCTGCTCCAGATGGGGGTCCTACTGGTGGTGTCCTGAGTGCCTTTCTGGCCCATTTTTTTTTTTAAGAGAGAGGGATAGTGAGAGAGAGAGAGAGAGAGAGAAAGTGAATTAATTTTATTTAGTTTTTCATGTGACTTTCATTGCTCCGAAACTTCATTGAGTATGTGATGCTGGGGTTTGACCTCAGGTCCTTGCACATGCCAGGCAAGCACCATAACTGCTGAGCCACTGCTTCAGCTCCTATATTTGTACATTTTGATGGAATTTGTTATTGCACATTCATACATGCACATAATATAACAATATAATTTGTTTTTGCTTTTAAACTATGTGAGAGTATCTCCTCCCAGGGACACTGATATAAGGATAGTGCATAAAAACATTAAATATTGCCACCTATCCACCCTCCCTCTTTGCCACGTAGTTTAGAGTATATACTTCTCAGTTGAGATAAAAGAAAAATATTTGATGCCAACTCTTACCTGAAAGAGATGGTGAGGTTTCTCTTCTTTAGAAGACATTGAAATAGATGCCGTTGCTTGGGATAATTATATGAAAATCGTGGAACAAGGATCATAGCTGATATATTCTAACTCTTTATATAGATCATTAATTCGTTGTTTTAAGTAAATATATATTTCTTTAATCCTAGCAGCGTATTATCCTCTTTTAGAAGCAAAACATCTGTTTTTATCAACTTTTATATGTAGTAATTATAGATGACTAATATTTTAAATTCAAAAGCTTATCCTGATTAGGATCATTTGTGTAAATATTACTTCTTTTTTAAAAATTTGAGGTTGAGGGGCTGGAGTGGTGGCTTGGCGGTTACAGCGCTTGCCTGGCATGTGTGAGTACATGAGTTCAAACCCCAGCACCACGTACACAATGAAGTGTTTGAGGAATGAAAGTCACATGAAAAACTAAATCAAAATTGCTTCTCTCTTACTGTTCCCTCTTTCTTAAAAAAATAAAATGAAATAAAAAATTTGAGGTTGAAAAGAATGAATTGACGTTTTTTCAGACCACCCAGAATTTATTTTTATTAATTCCTAAATATGTTTTGTATAGAAGGTTCAAGAAATAGTTCACAAATGATTATTTTTTAGCATTAAACAATGTCACTCTGAGTATTAAACCACCTGTAACTGTCAATTCAATAGTTGTCCAATATCCGTAATCTTGTACAGTTTAACCTAGCAGCTTCTGAGAAAACTTTTTTTAGAAAGCAGAATAATTTGATTATCCTAGTTTTTAAAAAATTGACTTTATTGAGAATTAATATCTTTGAGTAAATTGTTTTTCATTCATGTCCAGGGCTGTGACTTTGTTATCTAACTCTTGTGAGTGGCTCTCAGAAACAAGTATGAGCTCCACTTTCTGCTGTCATCATTTCTTCTATTTCCTTTTTATCTGCATGGCTTTGATGTTTCCATTTTATTTGCAACTTCACTGCTCAATCATTTTTTGATACTGTTATAATTTTATCCATATTTATATCTAATCAAAATTTTATTTTAGTATAATTATTGAGGTATTAATTATACAAGCTAATGGGTTTCACTTCCCCATTCACATCCATAAACATACTGTCTTTATCAGGTTCACCTTCCCTTCTCTTACTTGCCCTACCATTCCACTCCTGCAGTTCTCCTACCCTTAAAGTTCCTCTTTTGCTTTCAGATTCATTTTTTTCTCTTTCTTCCATTTTAGTTTCCTCATATGAAAAACAAAATGTGATATTTTTTCTTAGTCTGGTTTGTTTCCTTAACATTCAATTCATTTTTCTGTAAATGACATGATTTTATTCTTCTTTATGATTGACTACTGCTTCATTATGTATATATACCACATTTCTTTATCTGTGGAGCAACTGGGCTGGTTCCATGTCTTAACTATTGTAAATAGTACTACAGTAAACATGGATGTATATGGATATCATATATACACACACACACACACACACACACACACATACACACACAAACACACACACACACAGAGAAGAGATTTATTTCCCTCAGATATATATGAGATAGCTAGATCACATTGTAGTTCTATTTTTAATTTCTTGCGGAACCTGCATCATGTTTTTCTATAGTATCTGTACTAATGTGCATACTCACCAACAGTATAAGGGTTCCTTTTTTTCCGTATCCTCATTAGTATTTAGTTTTTATTTGTTTTTAGTTAATAGTTATTCTGACAGGGAGTAGGAGTAGGAAAGATCATCAGTGTAGTTTTGATTTGTATATCCCTGATAGCTAAAGGTATTCAGCATATTTTTCATTTTTGTTGGTTTGTTGTCTATTTGTATTTCTTCCTTTAGGAAGTTTCTGTTGACATCATTTGCCCTTTTTTTGAGGGGCAGGGGTACCAAGGATGCCTAAACACTGTATCTCATTATCCCTAATCCTTTTTATTTATTTATTTATTTATTTATTTATTTATTTTTATTTTGCTGGCTTGGAACCTACATTCCTCCTGCCTCACCCTCCTGAGCTGCTGGACTGCAGGCATGCACCACTGAACTCAACCTGCCCACTTTTTTTTTATTGTATTGCTTGTTTTTTTGTTTTAAGCATTTTTTTTCCTTAAAGAGAGAGGAGGACAGTGAGAGGGGGAGAGAAAGAGAGAATCAAATTTATTTAGTTTTTCATGTGGCTTTTGTTGCTCCAACACTTTGTTGTGTATGTGATGCTAGGGTTTGAACCCACGTCCTTGAGCATGCCAGGCAAGTGTCATAACCACCGAGTCTCCACTCCAACCCCACTTATTTTAAGCTTTTTGAGCTCCTCGTATGTTCTGGATGTTAATCTTCTGTCAGATAAATAGCTGACAAATATTTTTTCCCACTCTGTAGATTGTGTCTTCACTCTACTGATTTTTTTCCTTTGCTGAGAGGAAGCTTTTTAATCTTATATAATCCCATGTATCAACTTCTTGCTTTTGTTTCTCAATGTTAGAGTCTGATTTAGGGTATTGTTGCCTATGCCAAAGTCTTGAAGTGTTAACCTTATATTTTTTTCTAGTAGTTTCAAAGTTTCAGATCTTACATAAGGTCTTTTGTCCCTTTTGAGTTAATTTTTGTGCAAAGTGAGAGATTGGGGTCTAGTTTTAATCTTCTACCTGTGGATACCAGTTTTCACAGCATTATTTGTTGAAGAGACTGTTTTTGCTTCAATGTATGTTTTTGGCACTTTTGTCAAGAATTGGTTAGTTGAAGATACAAGGGCTTATCTCTGGATTCTCTTTTTTGTTGCATTAGTTTATATATGTCTGTTTTTATACCCATACTATGCTGATTTTATTACTATGGATCCATACAATTTTTTTTAAATTAAGTATTATGATCCCTGTAGCATTGCTTTTTGTTTAGGATTGCTTTGGCTATTCTAGGTCTTTGTGTTTTCATATGTGTTTAGGATGGTTCTTTCTAGTTCTGTGAAGATGGGGATTACATTTAATCTGTAGATCACTGGTAGTATGGCCATTTTAATAATATTGAGTCTCCCAATCCATGAACATGAGATATCTTTTCACCTTCTAGTATTTTCTTTAATTTCTTCCTTCATTGTTTTTAAATTTTCATTGTAGGGGATTTTCAACTCCTTGGTTAGGTTGTATTACTAGACTTTTTAAAAACCTATTGTGAATGAATTAGTTTTGTCAATTTATTTCTCAGTGAGTTCATTATTGGTTTCTATGGTTTAGATATGAGGTATCCCTCAAAAGCTCATTTGTTGGACAATACAGAAATGTTCAGAAGTGAAATGAGTAGGTTATGGGAGCTTTGACCAAATCAGTGGATTAATTCCTTTGACTTTTATTTTTAATGGTCTATCTGGGTGTTAACTATAGGTAGATGGGACATGGCTGGAAAAAGGAGATCACTTGGGATATGGCTTTAGGGGTTATATTTTATTCTTGACTCGTTGTTTTCCCTCCTTAAGCTGAGCAGCTTTCTCCTGGCTGTGCCCTTTTTCCATGATTTTGTGCCTCACCTCAGGCCATGTCAGTGGAGTTTGCCAACTCTGGTCTGAAGCTCAAAATAAACTTTTTCTTGTCTTAGTTGTTTTTGTGAGGTATTTCAGTCATAGCATGAAAAGCTGACTAACACATTAGTGTATTGAAAAGCTACTAATTATTGTATGTTGATTTTTATGTCTTGTTACTTTGCTGAATATGATGGAGTCTTTAGGGTTTTCTAAGTATAGAATATGTAATTAGCAAACAGGAATAATTTGATTTCCTCCTTTTTTCTTTGTATCCCTTTTATTTCTATCTTGCCTAATTCTTCTAGATAAAATTTCTAGTATTATATTGAATAAGAGTGGTGTTTTAGTCAGAGTTCTCTAAAGGGAAAGAACCAATAGAATATATATATATATATATATATATATATATATATATATATACACACACACACACACACACACACACACATACACATACATATATGTGTGTACATATATTTACATATGTGTATATAATTATCCATAATATATATCTAATTATAAAAGGGGTTTATTAGGGTGTCTTACATACTCAGAAACAGGATAGTCCTACAATGACTTCTGCTCACTGAACAGTCAGAGGAAGCAGTAGTGGTTCAGTCCAAAAACCTAGAGCTTCAAAGAAAGAAGGACCAATAACACAGCCCCAGTTTAAGACTGAAGGCCTGGAAGCTCCCCGGAGAATAGCTGGCGAGAATTCACATTGGAATCATGAAGAAGCTGGAGTTCAGGATACATGAATGATGGTAGCAGCAGTAGATGTGCCTGCTAAAGAAGAATTACACTTTCATCCATTGTGGTTTTCCTCCTTGTTCTGCTTTTTTGTTTAGTCTGAACTCTCAACCTGTTGGACAGTGTCATCTGTATCCATGATGAGTCTCAGTTCGCTCTTCCCCATGCCAGCATCTTTGGGAAAACTCTCATAGACATAATCAAAAGTCTTTTAATACTAGGTGTCTTTCAGTCCATTCAAAGTGACAATCCAGATTAACCCTCAAAAGTCCACCATTTACCAACTTGACACCCAACCATATCTCTTTTTTTTTTTTTTTCCAAGTAGAAAATATTTTATTCTGGCAATATAACCTAGCCATATTGATTAATACACCAGTTACATATCCTTTCAGTGTGAAATAACATTGTCACAAATGCAATAAGTACTTTGTCGTATGTTCATTAATCAATGAATACTTTGAATAAAATCTCTCTAAAAATGAAAACAATTCAGAGATGGATCAAAATAAAATTTAAAACCAGAGAAGGTGATATAAAGCATTAGGTCTATAATATAGGAATAATGATTTAGACTAACTCTTCTTTTTTCTGTTTTTTAATTATTGGTTCTTTCTAGATATATGTGACATTAGAACATATAATGACAAAATTATTAAAGCATAGAGTATAATCTGTTCTAATTCAGGCTCCAGTATTTCCCCTTCCCCTCCCATCCTCCTACCTGCTATTCTTTTTGATATGCATGATAATAGAATAAACATTGATATTATTATAAAAGCATGTAGTATAACTCATTCCAGTTCAGCCCCCAGTATTTTCCTTCCCCTACTCCATTCTCTGCCCTCTACTCTGCTGATCTTTCAGTT